>JAUCMX010000010.1:493711-701211 GCA_033459395.1 Hemibagrus guttatus | reverse complement strand
TTGAACGTTGCTCAAAAGGAGTCTCGTTTGGAAGGGAACTCGGGGCAGGGCTGCTTTGCATATACATACCTGTATTGATCGAGTGAGTGAGGCTGTGCGGTGGGCTTTAGTTAATGCTCCAGCTTCTCCTGCGCTGTATTTACTGTGCTGCTCTGCGGGAACGGAGTGGACAGGACCGCGCCAGCCCGGTGGAGGCCATGTTCTAGAAAGGAACATCTTGTTTGGGACTTTTGCTGTGTCACAGGTCACCTGGGCTCTGGGACAACTGCATAATTTTCTGTTTAATTTTTTTAAAGTCCTCTGTCTTACCCTCTCCCTCTCTCTCTCTCTCTCTCTCTCTCCTCTCACTGGCAGTGTGCCTGTGTGTCACTGTGACTTTTCTGAATAACCCATATCTCTCTGAACTCACAAGCGCTTTAATTAATCACTCCTCACTGGCACCATATTAGTCATAGGGCTCTCAGATTTCAAATACGTTGAGGTTAATTGTGAAAGTGTGTGGTGGGGAGGACGAGTGGGCGGTATGTATGAGCAAATAATGATACGATGGTCTGGTTTAAACTGGTTGAATCAATGTGTTTCACGATTTAAGCCAGCGGTTCATGTTGTTAACTGATATGTTTGGCTTCCCGTTCCTTGAATGAATTATAAAACCAATCTGAACTTCACACGTACACACACTTCACATATTTGGCCTTTACATCCAAATTTAAGTTGAATATGCGAATACAAAGCAATTTTCGGAATTTTGAGCTGCTTATAATAGGCACACAAGCCAATCATAACACAGCAGGAAGGTTCAATAAGGTGTATTTTCCTTATTTATTTCTATGCTAGATATACTTTATTAATTATATAATATTTATAAAAAATAAAGATGTTTACCTGCTATTATAGACGTTATAGTAACCCCTTAAAATCAGAACAAATTGATTATTTAATCTAACGAACTTACCAGCTACAGTCTTCGGTCCAGCTTAGTGTGCAGATATTAGCTTTTCTCATCAATATTGAAACACTTTGACTTTTTTTTTGTCTCTATAACATCTGATCAAGAATTTGCTCACTAGTTGACCAATGGCAGGCTTCGCCCCAGCTTTGTACGATAACCATATGATCTTTGCTACTAGGAACAACTTTGTTTTTCTTCTACACATTTAATAAGAGGCTGTATATGAGAGGAGAATATTAAGCTATGGTTTCTTCCTTTTATGCACGTGACAGTAACTGCTGGTAGAAGTTAAAGTTGTGAAGTTAAGAAATGTCAGAACGTACGTGCCATAGGAAATCATTCGAGTCAATAAGCTTGGATGAAACGCTTTACCACATACACAATTTGCATAGTTCAGAAAATCTCAATGCAAATGTCACTTGCAGAAATTGCGGCTCCATGTCACGCTCGTATATAAGCAAACAAAGTGACGCTTGCTGATTTGTCGCAGTGTGAATGTAGAGTAATATGTTTTGTTGTTACGTAAATGGGTTCTGAACTCTAATAAGAACTACAGCTGATTGACGGGATCAGCTGTCATACCGCCCACTGCCAGTAATCAACAGGATTAGGAAGGACGCCGAGAGTCAGCCATTTCTGCAACAGCCTTTTCTATTCCAACACACGCATGGGGAGAATTTTGGAGAGACAAAAGAGACTCAAGCAAAGCTGAATTTTATGTGTGATTGACAGGTTACCCGGTTCTCCACAGTGCTATAATGTGTTTAAGTGGAGAAGTTGAATTAGGGCAAAATAAATACTGGTTGAATTGTGTAGACAGAATGCAGTAACAGAAAAATCTAGTCTCGTGTTTAAAAAAAAAACAAACAAAAAAAAACACCTATCCAAGAATGCCAGCGATGACTGAAGGACAGCCAAAATTAAAGTGACAGACATGCTAATCAACATGGGCAATGAATTTAAAGGCGTTTCCAATGATAGAGTGATATAGTGTGGAAACTGATCCTCTACTAGTACAGCTCACTTTTTTTTTTCCTTTTTATTTATTTATTTTTTTATCCCACCACCACCTCGGCACCTGCTGTGATCAGATGCAGGCAAAAGAAGATGAGAGGGCCTTCAAATCTACACTGTCAGCAGAGCCTCCCTGCATCAGGGAGAAATTTATAAGCATTCATCTTTAAGTAGGGCTACAGCGGGGGACTCAATAAAAAGGTACGAGCAAAAGAAAATCAATGCAACCAATCACAATCCGGAGAACTAAAGTTATGCAGAATGATTCCCAGCAACTTCATTTCTTGGGGCTTCTGTTATGCAGGGGACTTCCTGATTTAGGTATGGCAAAGAAATGAATTACACGATGAAGGTTATAAGTGGTCAAATAAAAATAAATAAACTTAATGTAATACAGCAAGCCCAAACAAGCAAATTAAAGAAGAGAGAAAAAAAAAATACCATGATTATCCCACAAACGGGATCTCAAACAGCAAGTGACTCACCACTATTAAAAAGTTTTACCAAGACACATTGTACAAAACTAGTCCTTATAACCACGTTCACTCAAGCTATTTGTGAATGCACTCTAAGTAGCATGTCCCTGCCCCCATCCCCCCCACACACACGCACACTTTTCAGTTTCCCAACTCCTCTCGGGAAGTGTTGCCTTTTGTCCACATCAACGTATTCCGATTTCGGTAGAATTCTGAGCCAATCGGAGCGGTATTTCCTCAAACAGATCCAATGGGGAATATTTTTTTAATAAAGACTTAATCAGCAGAACAGCCACCAAGCAGATAAATTGTCATGCGCTTCGTGCTAAAAAATATCCAGCTTCCCGTTTTTTGTCCTCCAGTTCTCCTTACAGACAGCACTTGTGTGATGAAGCCGTATCTGCCAGAAAACCAGTGACGTTCCCACCCCGCTCTATGTACTGCTGGCAGATTCTCCAGTACAGATGCCCCAGAGTCAGAGCTTAAACAGCTTTGCGTACATATCTAGATATGTAAATAGATTCTATACAATAAAATTGTTCCCAAAAATAAATTGACCAAAAAAAAAAAAAAAGATTCCAAGACATTGTGCATATTCTTGAGAAGTTCTTGTCCACCCCTCTTTTATCAGTAATGTTTAATTCCATATCTTACAATGCCTCCGTCTCTAGGAGAACACATGCCTAAATTCAGTAAGCAGCATCTCCTGTCCGCTCCAGAGAGAATACTCGACAATCGAGTGCCTCTGGAAAACAATATATTTCTTTCATTTACACAGGGCCTTCCACGCGCCATCTCTGCCACAGCTTCTGTAGCTGTAACTGAATCAAGCCATTCTTTCAAGCCAACTGGTGGTGATACTTCTATGTCAGGAAATAGGCCAGGCTTTGTCTATGATACCAGGATTAAAAAAAGTCATCCATCTCTGTTTGTTATTTTTCATTAAATCTGAAATAGTTTTGAAAATTTTCTCCTCATTTTACATTTCTAATATAAAACGTTAATTTTCCTCCGAAAGGAGACAAAAGAAACCCCACGGTGTATTCCATGTTCTGCAAAACGGTGGAGGCACAGATATGCTTCACCAAAACCAAAATCCTTTGAGTAAATGTGTGCACGTGTGTGGCTATACTCTGGTTGTGGAGTGCGAATGGGGATGTGGGTGGGGCAGTGTGTTGTTGTGCTGCACTCCCGCGTAGCTGTTGAACGGATGCAATGGTCCGAGTGCGCTGGGCATGGTGCTGGGCAGGACAGTGATGGTGTTGGCGCTCATGAGCGGTACATCGTCTGGCGAGCGACGCATGGCTAAGGTGTAGTCAGGCGGACAGCCGCTCCTCAGGACAAGTGGGCACTCGCGCTCTAGCTCGCCACGCTTCATCTGCAGCGACATGAGCTCTTCGTCAGGGGAAAGGGTGCCAGTTGACTGGTGGCATTGGCGCGCTGAGGGCTTCCGCGTCGATGTCCGTCATGCCGCCTCTTGTCCTTCTTGTAGTAGAGTGCAGCGAAGGCCAGGATGTTGAGAAAGAGCAGAGAAGCTCCAACGGCGATGGTGACACTCAGCTCAGTCGAGTAGTCACGCTGCTCCACCAAGAACGGCTGGTTGTGGTTCGGAATTTGGTTTGTATCCTTTGTCTCGGTGGGGAAAGGTGTGGGGAAGGGCCTCTTGGTGTTGGCTGGTATCTTCTTGGGAGGCCGTGGCGTCTCGTCTGGCGCCGGCACCTTGGTGGTGGTGCTGGTGGATGAGACAACCTGTGTGATCTCGTTGAGGGTGTGTAAGTGCGGGACAAGCTCGAGCCACAGGTTGACTTTGTTGGCGCGGTAGTGCTCCTTGACACGTGGTTTCAAGCCGATGTGCAGATAAAGCTGCTCTTTCTGGTTGTACCTTGTCCACGCCACCTCCTCAAAGCGGTTGGGTTTGGTGTGGATGAACTTGGTGTCCTGCGGCACCGGTTGGTTGGGGTCACTGCAAGGTGAGAGGCCATGAACAATGAGTACAACATCACAATCACACTGAGAATTACATTAAATATCTTTTAATTTGATCCTGCCAAAGACATAAGTCAGTGCACACTGTCAACTGCCTGCACTGTGAAATATGACAGCAATTTATTGAGATCCTGCATGATTATAACAGTGCAGTATTCTGCTCTATATGAAAGTCATCAGCGGTCATATAGTCCCCATGGGTTTGGGTGGTGTGGCTGAGAAAAAGGCTATGCTGCTCCTGCTTGAAGAAACACTTACTGACATGAAGATATGTTTAAATGCAATGTGGCAAGGTGTTAATGCTTTCCCACTCAACATCACTGTCTCCCACATATCTGCCTGGGTGTTTTCATGAACTGGAAGCAGGCAGAGAACAGAAACTGCACATTTTCCAGTTAAACAAATTGAGTTCTCATTCTGATATGTAAGGACATGTAGTACTGCAAAGTCAAACTAACACAAAATTTCTAACTGTTATATACGTATAGATACTGAAAGTGTGCTTTAAAATCACATTTAAACAATTACTTTTCAAACTTCTTCATACTCACCCCGTCTTAGCAAAATTGGTCCAGTAAGTCATGACCACAGCACTGAGCATCACGTCATTCTTGGAGAAGTTGCAGGGAAAGAGCTCGGTGGGGCCGATCATCGGCAGGCCAAAGACATAAGGGATCTCGTCTCCATGAGCTGCATCTGCCCACGCAGGCACCTGCTCCGTCTGGCAGTGGTGGTAGAATGCATAAAAGTAAGTGGGCGAGCCAAAGCTGGAGTGCAGGTCAGCCGTGGCCACAGCAGGTGCTACCCACTGGTGGTCAGTGAAGAGAGCCAGCAGCGTTTTCCTCCGGGTCTCTGGATTGTGCCGGTCAGCCCAGTCAGTGTACATGAACTTGATAGTCTCACGCAGCACGTCCTTGCCCTCGGGATAGCCGTATAAGTCATCCACAAAGCTGGACACTGCATAGTCAAAGTCGTTGGCCTGCACACCGCTGTCTCCATCCACCACCAGCTCGACAAACTTCAGACCCTCACCCTGGTTCACACCCAGCATGATGTCGTAGTTGAGGAACTCACCCTGCTCCATGAGAATCTGCGGGTCATCCGGGATCACGTCTCCGTCAATGACCGGGCCAAAGGCAATGTGGTAACGTGCTGGCTGGATGTCCTGTTCCACCAACTCCTTGTAGTCCTTTTTCTGCAGGCACTCGACCAGTTCCATCGTGTCGTGATAGTCACATCCTACCTTTCTGGCCAGCATGCGTGCGTATTTAATTGGTTGGAAGCTCACCGCCCAGCTGGACAGGGCTGTGCCGCTCTGAGCTATGGCTCTCTGGAACAAGCCTGGAAGAACAGAAATATAGATTAATAACACAAAGAGAACATTACACATGCACAGACAGAGACAGCTTCAATAAAACTAATAAGCAGGCACATCCCATGTAATACAATTTCAAATAATTGTGAACACAACATCTTTGTTATGACAGTGTTAATGTAAATTATAGCTTTTAGTACAAACGATGAGGCATAAACGTAATTAGTGGTTGTCATGGAAACTTCATGCAAATCAATCAGTTCCGAGAGTGGATGTGTGCATGAGTGTGTTTGGTGTGTGTGTGTGTGTGTGTGTCTCTTTGTTACTAAGTTAACATCTGCCAAAAACTTTTGGCAAATAATTTTGAGAAAAAAATGTAAAACACCGCCAATTCAGCATGACATGGGGCATATAATGAGGATGTAAATATTTAAATATGCATTTCTGAGCTTAAACCTGATTTAACCGAACGTGACTTTGCCTGCACATTTCTCGGCTCCCTTGACTCAGCTTACAAACACTGAAAATCTGGTGACTGTGTTACATGTTTTATAAGAAGGGAGATACAGTAGAATGTTCTGGGTACTAATAAAAAAAATATTGTTACAGTGGTGTGAAAAAGTGTTGGCCCCCTTCCTGATTTCTTATTTTTTTGCATGTTTGTCACACTTTAATGTTTCAGATAATCAAACACATTTAAATATTAGTCAAAGGTAACACAAGTAAACACATCATGCAGTTTTTAAATGAAGGTTTTTATTATTAAGGGAAAACAAAATCCAAAACTACATGGCCCTGTGTGAAAAAGTGTTTGCCCCCTAAGCCTAATAACTGGTTGGTCCACCCTTAGCAGCAACAACTGCAATCAAGCGTTTTCCATAACTTGCAATGAGTCTGTTACAGCGCTGTGGAGGAATTTTGGCCCACTCATCTTTGCAGAATTGTTGAAATTCAGCCACATTGGAGGGTTTTTGAGCATGAACTACCTTTTTAAGGTCATGCCACAGCATCTCAATGGGATTGAGGTCAGGACTTTGACTAGGCCACTCCAAAGTCTTCATTTTGTTTTTCTTCAGCCATTCAGAGGTGGACTTGCTGGTGTGTTTTGGATCATTGTCCTGCTGCAGAACCCAAGTTCGCTTCAGCTTGAGGTCACAAACAGATGGCCGGACATTCTCCTTCAGGAATTTTTGGTAGACAGCAGAATTCATGGTTCCATTTATCACAGCAAGTCTTCCAGGTCCTGAAGCAGCAAAACAGACCATCACACTACCACCACCATATTTTACTGTTGGTGTAATGTTTTTTTTTTTTCTGAAATGCGGTGTTACTTTTACGCCAGACGTAATGGGAAACAGACCTTCCAAAATTTTTGTCTCGTCAGTCCACAGAGTATTTTCCCAAAAGTCTTGGGGATCATCAAGATGTTTTCTGGCAAAACTGAGACGAGCCTTTATGTTCTTTTTGCTCAGCAGCGGTTTTCGTCTTGGAACTCCATTTGGAACCATTTTTGCCCAGTCTCTTTCTTATGGTGGAGTCATCAACACACCTTAACTGAGGCAAGTGAGGTCTGCAGTTCTTTGGATGTTGTTGTGGGGTCTTTTGTGACCTCCTGGATGAGTTGTCGCTGCGCTCTTGGGGTAATTTTGGTCGGCCGGCCACTCCTGGGAAGGTTCTCCACTGTTCCATGTTTTTGCCATTTGTAGATAATGGCTCTCACTGTGGTTCGCGGCAGTCCCAAAGCTTTAGAAATGGCTTTATAACCTTTTCCAGACTGATAGATCGGTAGGTTTGTGACCTCAAGCTGAAGCGAACTTGGGTTCTGCAGCAGGACAATGATCCAAAACACACCAGCAAGTCCACCTCTGAATGGCTGAAGAAAAACAAAATGAAGACTTTGGAGTGGCCTAGTCAAAGTCCTGACCTCAATCCCATTGAGATGCTGTGGCATGACCTTAAAAAGGTGGTTCATGCTCGAAAACCTCCAATGTGGCTGAATTACAACAATTCTGCAAAGATGAGTGGGCCAAAATTCCTCCACAGCGCTGTAACAGACTCATTGCAAGTTATGGAAAACGCTTGATTGCAGTTGTTGCTGCTAAGGGTGGACCAACCAGTTATTAGGCTTAGGGGGCAAACACTTTTTCACACAGGGCCATGTAGTTTTGGATTTTGTTTTCCCTTAATAATAAAAACCTTCATTTAAAAACTGCATGATGTGTTTACTTGTGTTATCTTTGACTAATATTTAAATGTGTTTGATTATCTGAAACATTAAAGTGTGACAAACATGCAAAAAAATAAGAAATCAGGAAGGGGGCCAACACTTTTTCACACCACTATATATAAAAAAGTGAAGTAAATAATTTATCCTAATGACACATACACTGGTATGTTGATGCTCCATACACAAACAGAACATCAGAAACACTCTGTAAAATAAATTGGTTTTAGCTATCTAGCCAATTTTAGCTAGCCAATTTTCCTATCTATTGTACAGCAGCCGATTTGTGCAGGTTTGTAAATATGACTCTATACAAAATATATTAAAATAGGCTCCAGTGTTATCTAACTCAATTAAGATCACTTTGTGTCAAAACTCCTGCAGATTGCTGATGGTTTAGAACCCTTACAAAAAATTCAACAAAAATAACAAAGTAAAAAAAAAAGAACAATAATAATTAAATGCTTTGAATTTGTGTAAGTAGTTTAATACCCATAGCTGCAGCAGAAACATAAAAAAAGAAAGAAAGGGAAAAGTGTTTGAAGAAAAGTTATGTTTTAAGTTCTAATAAAACAAAATCAAACACAATAAAATAAAATAGTTTATTTAATTTATATAGTGTCTTTAACGTATCAAAGCCTGGTGCTGTGTACACACACACACACACATACATACACACACACACACACACACACACACAAACGGGAAAAGTAATAGCAAACTATATGTCTTAAAAATTAAAATCAAAATTTTTTAACAATCTCAACAATCATTAGAGTTATCTAGTGTAGACACATGAAGATGTGGCTGTCTTCATGTGTCTCTGAGGAAGCATGTGTTAGTCTTCCCTGGTTATTAGCTGAAGGATGATGGGTGAGAGCTGGTGAGAGGTGGGAACTGGCCCAGACTAAAGACTTGGGCATGGAAGAAAAATACAAATGTATAATAATGGTGCTGTGATGTGCTGACGTCCTGTACAGGGTTAAAGTCCATCTGGGATAGAGTCCAGGTTCCCCATCACCCTGGTATGGTATGGTATGGTATGGTATGGTATGGTATGGTATGATATGGAAAATAAATTAATGAATGGATGGATGGATGGATGGATGGATGGATGGATGGATGGATGGGTGAATGGGTGGATGGTGGGTGGGTGGATGGGTGGATGGATGGGTGGGTGGATGGTGGGTGGGTGGATGGGTGGATGGGTGGATGGGTGGGTGGATGGGTGGATGGGTGGATGGATGGGTGGATGGGTGGATGGGTGGATGGGTGGGTGGATGGGTGGGTGGGTGGGTGGATGGATAATAAAGATGCAAGGAGAAGAGAGGGATAACTGAGTGGTCAGTAAGTCTGTGTAATGCTGAGCTCTGGTGAAAGTGAGGAAGAGACAAATGGAAGGAAGTACAGGACTTTTCTAGTCCATTTGGATATTTTCTCCAGATAAATGCTGTAGCTGAATGTGTGGAACTGATGGTGACTGCTTTAGAGTTCTCTGAATAAAGATAAGACAATGTAAATAGATTTTTTATAAGTAACTGCTTACAGCTCAGACAGATTTAGCTCGGATCTAATGCAGGAACATGGGGAAGGCTATGATCGTGAAACTGAAACTTGACAAGTCTGGATCCAGTAGGTTCTTTCTCAGTCCACTGTTGCCTTTAACACTCTGTGTCTCCGGGTAATTAGAATTAAATGCTGATATACGTAAGGCTATGCCCATAAATGGATAAAACAGTTTTTTAAATACAATTAAGCAAAGCTAGGATCAAAAATGAAAAGAAAGAAAATGTATGGAACTGTATGAAAAGTTTCTTTCTTAAGTTGTGACCAAAACAGTGTCTCATTAGGTCTTACTTAATTTGGGGGGGACCAGTAGTGTTTCGCAAGTAAGGCTGAGAAAACATAATAATTTAATCAGTAATAATCAGTAATCAGCAAATTTAATCAATTAAATCAGTCTCTCCAATATGGTTCTTTGGTGATTGTTGCCAAAAATGCTGGATTTTGCTGCAATTTTCTAAAAAGTTTGCAGAGTATTTTGTTTTCTTTTTGGGAAAAAATACTTGAACTGGTGAAACCGCAAGCACAGGATTCTTCTTTTAAACCAGATGGAAAAACATATGTAATTACTTTCCATGATAGCTCTACTCATATGAATCAAAGAGTGTTGTGATGATGCGTCTTAGCCCAAACTTGCTGAAATTTGGTGTAATTTTGAAAAATTGAAAGCTCCTCTGAATACCGTGGCGTTAGCTTCATTTTATGTTCATTTCTGTGCTCGAAAAAATTGCAAAATCCTGAAGGGCTTGGTAAATGTGTTAAAAGTATGCATGTAAGTATGATTATGTGCAAACTCGAAATATTGTTTATTGCATGTGTCTCAGAGAGAGTGCAAATAATTGCTTTTATAAAAAGCCATAATAGCCTGTGATGGACTCATACAGATGGGTGCATAGATGGATGGATGGATGGATGGATGGATGGATGGATGGATGGATGAAAGAATAGTAGAGGCAGGTGATCAATGTATTACCATAGACACAGTATAAAGCATGGTGTATGAACGGTAAACACACACACACACACACACACACACACACACACACACACACACAGAGTGCTGCTGCTTGAAACAAAACAAAAGAAAGTATAGAAAGTGTAGGTGCCAGACACAGCCATTGAGGACAGAGGCAGATTCTGCAACCGAATCAAAACCCGTCTCTACCCAGCAGGTTATTTGGATGAAAAGGAAAAGATGAATGAAATGCCTTGTGGGAATTTTCTTTGAGAGACTTCGAAGTATATGACGCATACATCAAGTGTGTTGTGTTAGTACACCCTAAGACAAAAAAACAACAACAACACAGGAGTCCATGCATAAAGACATGTACGAATACACACACGAAAACACACAGCATGAAAGCACTGAAAAGGGTCAAAAATTGCAACCTCTGCTTTGTACCTTTGGTCGAATTGCTCCAGCGGTTTCCTTCAGAGTAATGGGACAGCGTGAGGAGGTTTACACATGATGCCCCGGCCCCAGAACCAAAAACTGTAATGCGTAAAGGGTCACCACCAAAGAAGGCAATGTTTTCGCTAGTCCAGCGCAGGGCTTGGATTTGATCTAAGAGCCCATAGTTGCCTTTAGCTGCCTGGTCTCCTGTGCTTAAAAAACCTGCCAAAAAAATAAAAGGAGAAAAGACAACACATCATGATTAAATGTTCATTCAACACAAACTAAACACTGTAATGTAAATGACCCGGGTGCTAATGACATCTGAGGGAGTTAAAAGATTCTTGTATTCATCGTCCTGCCTTTTTGCACTATGCTGTTTGGGCTTGTGTATGAAATCAAGATGATGAGAAGCAGACTCGCCCCCTCTTAACATCCATTAATTGCTGTTATGACAGTTGGCCACCTCTGGAGAGCTTAAGTAACTATCTCTTAATGGTTGTTTATTTCATAGAGCTCATGATTGCCTGACCTCCCCTGACAGAAAAAAAATAGATCATTAACCATTATTAACCAGGAGATGGGTTTGTTTACGCTGGACTTTTAGTTGTATATTGGAAGAGGATTTTGTGTGTGTGTGTGTGTGTGTGTGTGTGTGTGTGTGTGTTTTTATGGCTTCCATTTAAATCCCTGCACAGTGTAACTGCGTGTGAAAAAATTTTTGTTGAAGTAAAATGTAAAATGTAATAAAAGTCAAATGTATTAGATGAAAAAAAAGCACAAATGCTTAAAAACAAGACTTAAGTACAGTACCAAAGTGTGAAGTTTAATCTCCAGCGCATGAATAATCTTTTTCTGGGTGTAAGGACATTGGACAGGGCATGTCCAACTGTAGAGATATTGCTTATATATGAAAAGCAGGACTGAAGAAGTGCAGCTGAGAATAATAAATAACACTGACATTGCTAGTATAAGTTTGGATACCACAGAAAATGTGGACAGTCTTAGACGTATATATTCCTAAAATTATTAAAGATGACCCCAAGGATTACAGTTAAGGTCCACAATAAGAACTGCAGCTGGGAAATCGTTTAATGTAAAGAAGTTAAATCAGCTTCATCCTTAATTTCAACAAAGCAACGTTACAGAAATATTTAAATTATATATCATTTTGCTGTACAAGAGCAAGCCAGATGTGTCAGCGGCCAGGAAAAACTCCCTGAAACAATATTAGAGAAAATAAAACCTTGATGTCCTGAGTAAAGGTCAATCAATAAAAGTCTTAAAATTGTTTATCTGTTAGACTTTCAGGCAGTGAGCCAGGAATTGACCATTGATGCATTCCAGATGTTCCAGTGGAAGACCAAAATATTATCGATAGACAAATAAGCTACAACTAATTCAGTACAATGTCTGGCTAACAATTAGCTAGCAACAGCAATACAACAGATTCAAAACAGTGTAGAAGTTGACTTGAGACCATTTTTTTTGACAAAAACAATACAGTTTCTAAGTTTATTGTTACTGATTATTTGCATCAACTGCTGCACACTCTGAAATAGCAGCTACATACTGTTTCTTTATATAATAAATTCATTTATAAAATTAAGTGCTGTAAGAAATACAACACCGAGCATGCTGTTACAGGAAAATAATCCATGACACGTTGTGGGCTACAGCCTGATGAGAAGCAGCACTACTGAATCACCACAAAGCTGCTTTTTAAAGTTATTTTCCATTAACAGCACATACTGAAGTGTTTTTATTTCTCTTCTAAAAGAGTACATACTGTATTCATCAATGATGTACAAATGTTAATGGAAGACTTTATCTCTGAGACATCGTCCTGTTATTTACATTATAGCAGCTATAAACGATTATTCCATAATGAACCTTTGTTTTAATGTTAATTAGACAAAAAGCAGCTCCTTCAAAAATGTCTACGTAAACAGAATAAAAACTTTTAGAGGATTTCCTTTGTTTTACTGTATAACACAGTGTTAAATGTATGTATTATGATTAGATCACCATATAAGTCCCTAACAATGAGATGTTGCTATTAAATAACATTGCCAAAAGTTTTGGGACACAACTCCAAATCACTGAATTCAGGTGTTGTTTTTCAGGGGTTGGGCTCGGCCCCTTAGTTCCAGTGAAAGGAACTCTTAATGCTTCAGCTTCATACCAAGACATTTTGGACAATTTCATGCTTTGTGGGAACAGTTTGGGGATGACCCCTTCCTGTTCCAACATGACTGCACACCAGTGCACAAAGCAAGGTCCATAAAGACATGGATGAGTGAGTTTGGTGTGGAGGAACTTGACTGGCCTGCACAGAGTCCTGACCTCAACCCCATAGAACACCTTTGGGATGAATTACAGTGGAGACTGTGAGCCAGGCCTTCTCGTCCAACATCAGTGCCTGACCTCACAAATGCACTTCTAGAGGAACGGTCAAAAATTCCCATAAACACACTCCTAAACCTTGTGGAAAGCCTTCCCAGAAGAGTTGAAGCTGTTATAGCTGCAAAGAGCGGGACAACTCCATATTACATTCATGTGCATGTAAAGGCAGACGTCCCAAAACTTTTGGCAATATACTGCAACATAAAATATTTTGACCAATAATATTTGAGACATCATCAATGCTCTGGTCTACAGTTCCACAAGAATCTATTTACTGCTGAATGATTGACAGTTTGAATGAACTCCTTTAAAGAAATGTAAGCAAACTGACTTTATCAGAGTTAGAGCTAGGTGAGAATATATACACCCCAGTATCAGGAAATGAAATATTCGCTCTCATATTATTGATAGTGTCAATAAATGTTCACAGTCAATAGTGCAAATAGGAGGAAGAGAAGGAGAAGCGTTTACAACTGAATCAATAGCAGAAAATAGAGAAGCATGGATTCTGTTTAATAACAGTTTGTAAATCATTAATGTAAAATGCCGTATTCTCAGCCCTAACATCACACCAAACCTGCTCCCGCTTCCACTCAGACCTCTACACTGGAACACCCTGACTCAAGCGGGAGGCGGAGGAAGTGCTTTAGATCTAATCTTAACAGGTGCACTAATTTAAAAGCAATAAAGCAGTGCTGTTAAGAGAGTACAGTGATTCTGAGAAACAATACAAGTAAAAAAGTAAAAGAAAAAATGGTATATGTATAAACACACACACACACACACACACACACACACACACACACACACAAATACATACACATACATACTCTCAGACATGCACACACACACATACACTCACACACACATACACGTACACACACACACACACACATGCAGAGACATTCACTCTCTCACACACGCATACACAAACACACAGGCACATGCAATCTCTCACACATACACACTCTCATACATATACATACACAAACACACAGACACTCTCAGACACACACACACACACACACACACACACACAGACATTCACTCTCTTACACACACATACACACACAAACACACACACACACACTCTCTTACACACACACACACACACACACACACACACACACACACACACACACACACACACACACACACACACACACAGATTACCTCTGGCTATTTAAAATCCAGCATGTTTTGTAAATTGAGAGTGTTCTCTATTCAATTAATCTAGTTTTGTTCCAACATCAAAGGGCAGATCTCCTGGAAGCGGCCGTCATCTACAAGCATGCGTTTAATTGATTCCGTTTAGCCAAAGCTGCCTGTAGCACGAATCAAGAGGGCCAGCCATGGGCTCGAAAATGATTAGCTGGCAAGCGGCATGTTGTTAGCCACTGATGCCATCTGAAAGAACATCAGAAATGGCCAGCAACGTTACACTAGAACACGGTGGCAGAAAAGCGCTTCTGAATTCACAAACTCCACGTCCAGCAGAGTGAACGCACACGATAGCGAGTGCTCCAAAATACTGTTGCCATGGTAATATTTGGATGGCGTACAGTCAAGCTTGTAGATTTTATTTTCTTCTTTTTTTCTGGCTCATTTCCTCGGGAACAAGTAGCCGCTGGAGACTATTCTCACTCCCAACACTCCGTCTGAGGACTGCGCAGGTGAGATCTGGTACCACACAATGTCCTAATTTAAATATATTGTTAGTTACAGGATCAGACCATGCAAGGGCTTTCATAAACACTACACAAGAATATAGGAAACTGATCAACAACCAGGGGAGAGTGAAGTCCAGTAACAACACACTCCGAAATGTTTTTTGAGAAATTATTTGGATCCTTATTCGATTGTATAAAGAAACATTGTTTTTCCTATCCCATAATTCCCTGACTGATTTCCGTTGCAGCAGAATGACAGCAGAAAACATTCTGTTATTTGTAATTATTGTCTCTTTTTCAGGTTCGATTTTTCCCATGTCACCATGTTGCTAACGTTGTTGCGTACACTGCCTTTGAAGGGTGTATCAAACTGTTACCTGACAACTACATTCATAGCTGTCGAAAGTGCTGTCTTCTATGACATTGACTTATGAGGCAACCTAAGCAGAGGAGTGTAAAGACAGCTCACTTTTGTTGTGGACACATAAAAAATGACTTTTAGAATCAGGAAATCAATTTCACTAAAACAACTTCACAGCAGCTTTGACAGAATCTATGGAAACACAGAAGCATGGAAGTCATGAGGTTCTCATGACTTAAATAAAAATCATAATTGAACCCAGTAAGAAATAATGACTAATACATAATGGTGTTGTTTTATATGAAAACCAGGATGGTGTGATATTCCCTAACGCAAACTAAAAGTGTTTATTAAAAGTGTGTTATTTCCACATACACTATATTGCCAAAGGTTTTGGGATGTCTGACTTTACATGCACATGAATGTAATATTGAGGTGGCCCACCATTTGCAGCTATAACAGGTTTAGGGAATTTTTGACCATTCCTCTCTAGAAGCACATTTGTGAGGTCAGGCACTGATGTTGGACGAGAAGGCCTGGCTCGCAGTCTCCGCTCTAATTCATCCCAAAGGTGTTCTATGGGGTTGAGGTCAGGACTCTGTGCAGGACAGTCAAGTTCCTCCACACCAAACTCACTCATCCATGTCTTTATGGAGCTTGCTTTGTGCACTGGTGTGCAGTCATGTTGGAACAGGAAGGGGTCATCCCCAAACTGTTCCCACAAATTTGGGAGCATGAAATTGTCCAAAATGTCTTGGTATGCTGAAGCATTAGGAGTTCCTTTCACTGGAACTAAGGGGCAGAGCCCAACCCCTGAAAAACAACACCTGAACTCAAAGATTGCCAAAACTTTTGCCAAAATAATGTAACTGTGTTGTGAAATTAATTATTCCACTTATACCACAGCTATCTCCCAACAATTACAACTTTTGACTCATTAACGAGTTTATCATTACATTTAATGTTGCAGAATGTCTGCCAGCCAAGTTAGACCCTGATATCACGATCATTAGTGCAGCAATAAACAGTTGTTCTCAAACTACCATTTCCTTTTTCTCTCTCTTGCAGTTTAATGACATAAAGCAGCATGCATCATCTTAACAAGAACCCAAAACTCCTCTTGAAGACTTTTCAGTGCTGGGAAAGTTCACAAAAAAACCCATGACTGTTACACAGCACTGACATTTGGGACTCATTTCATAACCGTAAAGGTTAGATAATGTCTACAAACAAAACCCTGTTAATTAAACATCTACAACAAATATTCCCTTGAACTTTGTTCAATAAAAATGCTTACTAGATTTATTTATTCATAGTTTTACATTAGGAAGAATCAGGAAGGTTTACATTAAACCATAAGTGGTCTGGTTTATTGATCGTAAGGTCAGGAGTCAAGCCCCAGCACAGCCAAGCTGCCACTGATGGGCCTTTGAGCAAAGCCCTTAACACTCTCTGCTCAAGGAGTGCTGTATCATAGCTGACCCTGTGCTCTGACCCCTGCTTCCTAACAAGCTGGGATAGCATAAGCTAAGAAAATAATTTCACTGTGCTCTAATGCTTGTCACAAATAAAGCCGTCTTCTTCTTCACTTTGTTGAAGGTCTGCCATAACATCTTGGTTGGTCACCATAAATGACAAATGATAAATGACCATGAATGATATTTGAAATTTACGGTGGCCAAGAAGAAAAAACACAATAACAAATCAGAAAACACAAGGACGATTCGGTATAGTTTATGAATGGAATTCTTCCCTCTGATTGGACGAGACATCTGTCACTCAGGATATACAGGAAGTAGGAAGTTGTGTATCTAACTTTATTTCTTGTACATGTGTGGAGTTCTGCCTTCACTTTAAACCATTTTTTTTCAATAATAAATCTTTTTAAAGAGAATAACAAACATATATTTATCTTTATAAGAAAATGGAGTTCATTCAGCTCTACATTGAGGAAGGACGTTCATATGGCGTGATTTTGGATATACTGATAGCGTATCATGGCGTAAAGATTAGTTTGCGAAAACACACCTGAAGAACGCAGGAATGTTCGGATGTAAGGATGTAAGGAGCGCTATAAGAGCAGAGCTGCGTTCATACACACACCAATCCACTTTCTACTGCTGCAGCCTGCTGGACTTGTATATCCTGAGTGACTGATGTCTCGTCCAATCAGAGTGAAGAATTCCATTCACACACTATACCTACCTCTTGCGCTTTGTCTGAATTGTCCTTGTGTTTTTGGATTTGTTATTGTGTTCTGCACTTCTCAGCCACCGTAGAAATTAAATGTGTAATTCCACCAGTATTATGTTACCCACTAAAGTAGTTCGATACTAAAGTAGATTACTAAAGTAGTTCAATAGGTATCTGTGAGTCGATGCCTGCAACGTACAATGAAACTAAAAGAAATTCAGATGGGATTTGGCTCCATGAGTCATGTTCTTTAATCATTTTCCCGCAGAATGCCAATACGTCTGACATGTTGAATTACCATCCGTTTGAGCTGAAGGAAGAGAAGGACAGCAGAGAGAAAAATGGAGCAACGTAGCAGAAAATCTAATTGGGATCCCGCTTAACGTAATGTGAGAAGTATTATTCTCTCCCCTTTTCAAGGTTAGCAGACAGAACAGAGCAGCAGAAGCCAGATGAGTCCTTCTATTACAACGCTCGCCACTTCTCACTTTCCAAAACCCGGCACAGCAGCATCTGTCGCTGTGGTAGTGCTTTATTTGTTCAGTCTTCCAGTACTCACACACTGGGGGGGAGAATAGGACCCTTCACTGTGTTTTGAGTTCCTAAAAATATTTAGTGTTGCAACACCTTCGTGTGTTTTTCCCGCCGCCATCACACGGGCATCATCCATCTACAAAGACCTCGTGAGTGAGGCAGGAAGCATCTGTTCCTAACAGTTAGGCTGCTAACATGAGCTACCATACCATGAGCTTCTGAAGGAGGAAAAAAATGTTAAAAGATCTCTTTCTGAGCATCTTTTGTGGTTTGTGTAGTGCATTGTGATTTTCACAAATTAACTCATTACATTATAATATGTGCACCAAGCTGCTACTAAACTGCTACTGAGTTGTATGTAAAAGTCCATACTGGTCACTGGAGGTTAAATAAGTAAATGTTTTGTGCACCAGATTCAAGCTGAAGGGCCAATTCATGCTTTTTATCCTTAGGAACCGTTCTGCCTTAGGAAAAATACACCCATTTTTTATTTCCACACAACCTTCTTTCTTCCACCCCCATTCTCCCAAGTAGACTTCATTAAAACAACGTCACACATCGCCGTAAACAAAATCCACAATATGATTTCCCCAAAGACACCCTGAGACAGGTCAAACACCCGTGGAAGCGTGGGAAAATAAACAACGATATACCCAGACCTCATAATGTTAGCGCATCAAATACATATGCCAAGAGCGTTATCTTCCCTTAGGTAAATACGGCTGATGAAAGCTCGACATACATACAATGATGAAACAGATCATCGAGTTAAACCTCGGGAATGGTGCATCATTTTGCATATATTACCCTTGTCAGATGTGTATGTATCTCGTCGAACTGTACTCATCATCTCTTTCCACAGAGATGACAAGGTTTCCCGCTATGCCTACAATTTGCAAACGCAGATGAATCTTCCAGCTGCTTATCTTATTAAAAATACTGTTTGGAATGAAATAAGCTTTTGGAACATATGTCTGTTAAGTAATGCTGTACATCTACTGAGTACATCTGTAGGAATTATGATTGATTCATAAAAGGTCTGAAACATACTGTACACTTCATGTTTTTGACCTTTATAATAATTGTTTGTTATAGGGAATGTGACCTGAAAATTTGGACTTGATCACGTGAGAGGTGTCCAATCTTATCCACAAAGGGCCGGTGTGGGTGCAGGTGGGTTTCATTCCAATCAAGCAGGAGACACACCTGATCCCACCTGTTTAATCAGCCTCTGCTTGGTTCTGAAATAAAAACCTGCACCACACCAGCACTTTCCGAGGAAAACTGGACCCTAAACCCTAGCCCCCATAAAGGTGTCGCTTCTTTGACAAGTTTCCTTTTGAACGTCTGCATTTCTGTTCTCGTGTTGTTGTTTTTTTTTTTTTATTTGAGAAGATATCATGGGATGATGGCTTTCTGGAGTGTCTTTATAATGAAGCAAAAGCACAAACCCTCTTTTCATATCATACATAATGGAATCTTTAGCATCATGTTAATCCTGTCATGTTATTTACATCACCTAGGCTTATTTATAAAGCCCTTTTAGAATCTAAGGTATAATATGCTATATGTCTATGTACAATCAAAAGAAATTAAATAACAATAGTCCTGGAGATACTATAGTAATAATCACATGACCCTGGATTCAGTGGAAAAAAATGAAATTCAAAGTGAATATGAAAGAAGTATTATAAAAGAAATATTATATAATTGCCAATGTGATTATGTCTGTTTATTTCTAGGCAGGTCGATTTTTTCCCTGCAAAGCCTACAAAAAAAAGCTTGCATATTCATGTCCTTTTTGTTAAGGAGTATGTGTGGTTTCTTGTGTTGAGGTCTGCGAAATGGTGAAGCGTTAATTACCCTTTGCCCCCAGCTGAATATCACCGAGGGGATTAATGAAGGCTAATGCAAACACTTGCGCAGCGTTTCTTCCACTTGGGTGCCTTTGCTTAATTGATGCACTGTATCTAATGACATGGCTAAAAAACGGAGCTCCTCTATTCACCCCATGGAGACGCCACAGGCTCTAGCTGGTTCTAACAACATTACACGTCATGAGGTGTTCTTACATGTCAGGATTGTTTCATTTAGGTAATTAGATCATAACCACCAATAAAAGGTGTTAGCGTATTTGGGTCAGGAACGGATATCATGTAATTACTTTGGGGGCAAAAAGGAGTAATGTTTATAGATGGCAAATAATTAAGGAAATGGAAATTTAGGAAATAAAGCAAAAATAAAACAAGAGTTATATGAACTAAAGTAAAAAAATATATATTTAAAAATCTAATAACTTTTATAATAATTTGATATTATTATATAATATAATGATATCATTATATAATTGGAATATTTTTTATACTTATTTCTTTTTAATTAATAATAAGTTAATTTTATTAATCTTATGTGTTAGAAATGTAGGAAACATATATATATATATATATATATATATATATATATATATATATATATATATAATATATATAATATATAATATACATACGTTTCCTACATTTCTAACTCATAAGATAATTGAATAGCTGATATTAAATAAAAAGAGTGTTGAGTTTCCTTTGAAAGTTTTTTTCCTTCTTCAGCATACTGATGAATCAAGACAGATTTGCAAGACAGCCTTGAAGCCAGGATGAAAATGTGCACACATCAGCTAGACAGCAGTCTATAGAAACGCTCACATATAACGAAACAAGAATTTTGTCCTGTTTCTTTTTTTTGGTATATTTACTAAAGAAATATTAAAATACGTCAAAACAACAGCTTGAAACATATATTTAACTGAAAATGTGCAGCTGCTCTCTTCAAGGTAAAATCCTCGCTAGCTCCACCGCTTTGAAACCTGCTCTGAATGCTTAACTAGCTCACTTTCCTTTAAAAAAGAACTGCATTTGCATAGATACCTTGTTTTGCTGAATACATACTCTCACTCTCTTACACACACACACACACACACACACACACACACACACACGCACACACACACACACACACACAGAAATACATGTGCCTAATAAATGAACCTAATAAGTGAAGCACAAGTAATCAGAAGAAAAAAAGGAATATACAGAGATTTTCTTTGAAAAGGAGAAAATCATTTTATAAAAAGTGTACGTCTAAAAATAGCCCCCCATCCCCATTCTGAAATTTCTCCTCAGCATGCAAGTGAGAATCTGCAGAGTGCCGTTGCCGATGGCCCGAAAGCTGCAGAAACACTGACCCGAAAAACTAACCTCAGCTAATGGAGGACACCCACATATTACAGACATGGTGCTGATAATGATCCAAGGCCTATCTAGGGAACAAGAAGTGTTCAGGCCTTCCCTTAGCACTAGGCTGAAATGACTCTAGAAACCTGCAAGGAACCTGCAGGCAAGGTGTCACTAATGAGCCCAGACGAAGCAGGAAACGGAGAGACAAGGCCCCATCGTCTACGCGCCCTCAAAGCAGTAACAAAGCACGCTTTTTCTTTTTTTTTAATAGGCATTTTGGTCTGGTGGCTGGACCAGCTTCCATATCTCAAACATCTATTGACTCCCTATTCACACAAATTCAATTCTGTGAATATTTCTTCCATTTTCTCTGCCAATTTCCACCCACAAGCCAACTCTACTCATCATACAACAGGCTAACACGTGCTCCTGGACATAGATGGCTGTCACTACATCATTAAGGTTCTTCTCCTAGAGCAGTCAAGAGGGCTGATCTGCATTGGTAGGCGTAATACATAAAACCCGTCTGAAACATCTAAGCAATTCACACCATCCACAAGAGGTTGTGTTATAGTATAACACAGCACATAATCTGCTGTCCCCTTTTCAGTGCTTCAGTGCAGTCTGACTGTTTTTCCATGTTTTCCACTGGACTAAACAGCGGAAATCTGTTAAACAAAATCCCATCTTTCATTAAAAGTTTTTCTGTTTTAAGAAGTTAGTCACAAGTATGTGCTAATGCCTCCTGAGGGAAAATGTCTGAGGCTGGTCGTCTGCCATGTCAGTCAAATAGAGGCAGTCAAACTTGGCCACATTTACTGAGAAAATGTGAAGATAGTGTCCCAGACTCTCCAGCAGATGTTAACAGTCTTGTGAGACTATCGTACTGACAACCAAGAGTCCTTTCCATTATTTTCTGTATATTACAGGTGCTACACAATGTCACTATCTATATCTGTTTATTTCTACAAAATTTTCATGTCTGTATTTGGATTTAAACCCAAAGTGAAAGTGAACTAAACTGGCAGGTTTCTAAGGAACTCTAGCACTATACCTACAGAACCACTAGAGAAAAAGCTAGACACGCCAGCACTGTATGGTGTATGAATTCTGGATCTGACAGTTTTTTTAACCTCACTCAACTCTACATCACTCTAGTTAAATCTGAATCCAAAGTTTGTTTGTTTTGTTTTCCTCCTAAAATATAAATAAACTAGTAAATAAACTAATAGAATCATTTAAACCAGGAAGGTAGGTTTAAATTACTAGGAAGGTAATAAGGATGTACACCAATCAGCCATAACACTGTGAGCAGTGAGAGGTGAAGTGAATGAGACTGAGTATCTCCTCATCACGGCACCTGTTAGTGGGTGGGATATATTAGGCAGCAAGTGAACATTTTGTCCTCAAAGTTGATGTGTTAGAAGCAGGAAAAATGGACAAGCGTAAGGATTTGAGAGAGTTTGACCAAAAGGGCCAAATTGTGATGGCTAGACCACTGGATCAGAACATCTCCAAAACTGCAGCTCTTGTGGGGTGTTCCCGGTCTGCAGTGGTCAGTATCTATCAAAAGTGGTCCAAGGAAGGGACAGTGGAACAGGAACAGTAGTCTTGACATTAAAAGTAGTTGCATTTTTTTCATAAAATACACAGTTATACAATGGAATGATTTATAATCGTACATCTGATTCCACCCAGATGAGGATGGGTTCCCAAATACGAGTTAGGTTCCTCTTACAGTTACTTCCTACCCATCATTGCCTATGGCTTGTTCTATAGGGATAAATTTAAGAAGAAGAAGCCATTATTATCACCACACATACATTACAGCACAGTGGAATTCTTTTCTTCGCATATCTCAGTTGGGGTCAGGGCACAAGGGCAGGTTTCATCAACAACCCAGAGCTTTAACCACTTGAGCTACCACCTCTAATAAGATTTATTTATATTCTGAATTAACATATTTCTGTTAAGAAGTTTGGTGACAATATCCACTGTTAAAATTGCTATACAAATAAAATGGAATGGAATTGAAGACTTTAATCTCATCTTTAACCCTATGAACCTAAATTGTGAGCCTACTGTTTTTATTCGTTTAGAGTTCAGTCTGAATTGTGCATTTGTATGCAGTATTTTGCTATTAAACCATAAGTAATATTTGAATTTGCAACCATTACCCATGTGTCAAATTCACACAAGGATCTTTTATCTCCAGCTGCTGCCAGGCTGATGGTGACAACAGGACAGTCGAGACAAGAAAGGAGGGAACTGTCTGTCCTCTCTATTTGCAAGTCACTACTTTAGACTAAAATCAAGACCTTTTTCCCTCCAGTGAACTCACTTTCCGTAAACTGGTGCAATCTATAGAGCCAATCAGGAATGATATCACAGTAGATTCATGCTTTAATCAAAGTTCCTTGATTTAATATATCTCAAATTAGAAAGAACTGGGCAATATGTAATACTACTAATATGTAATAAAAAAAAATGACTGTGTTTTGTTTATTTGAAAAAGAAAACAAGGAGCCTTTTATCACCTGTCTGCTGAAGTGAGAGAGATGCGTGACGTATTTGGTGGAAAAACAAGAGATGAGATGTCATTGAAGGCATGGGTGATGCTGATGGAACAGTATTGAATGGTATCTCAGGGGTTGAGGCGGTTAACCGTGTTTGACAGCCATGCTTGCTGGAGCTATCATTGGAGTTGCTCATGCCCAATGGAGCACCAGGTTTCAAACCAGCAGCCGACGAAGCGCCAAAAATCCCCCGTTAGTGCACTCTGACAGCCACCCAAATGAAATGTCACGGGCTGCTCACACCATTCCCCCACCCTGGTGCAGGCGTTAGACACAGCTATTGATCCGTCCTCTCACTCCTAAGGCTAGCTAATAATTATGGTCATTATTCAGTGCCCTTCTGCCTGGAGCGTTCGGAGACTCTCAGCATTATGGAAAAGCTTTACATGTCTTCACATTTTAATGAAGCATCATTTATCTGATGTTTTATGAAGGTTTATGTGTACATTTGTACTGCTGATGACCTAGACACGTAAGCAGAAAATATAATAATTGAACATTTTTCATTTCAGATTTTAGATAAATGATTTGGAAATTAAGCGATTAAGTGTTTCAACTCTCTGGAAATTTCTGGGTACATGAAGGCATCCTAAGGAAGATAATGATGACCTGCCATTTCTTCTGTTTAAAGCTCAACTGCATTTATTTGAAATATTGTTTGAGGGTTAGTTTTTGAAGGAAAAAAATGATTAATTATTAATTAATTATTTCCACTATTTCTCTGTACCATTATATTTACATTATTTATTTATTTCCTATTTAATAGAGGCTTGTTGAGGTGAAAATACCAAATAAAATGACAATGACATTTTAGCATTTTAGCTGGACACCAGACAGTAATAGAAGCACAATTTTACCAACATTAGCATATTATTTACACAGGAATTAAATCAGTTTCAAAGAAACTGATTAAAATAACATTTCAGGAAGAAAGCATAAACTAACCCTACATCTCATCTAATAAAAGCAGATCCAAGAAAAAAATCTCTGAATCCAACTGGCCAATACTGGTGCTCACTATAGTGGATATTAGCCAATAAAATGTGACTAAGCGAACTTACGTGAAATTTGAGAGTCGTGAAATTTGAAAAAACACGGTATTTGATGCATATGCTGTATAATCAATTGTGTTGTATGTCCATTAACCGCATACGAATAGCCATCTGGACCCTCTGAGTGTCCAAACAGCTGGACTGAAAACAGGGTTTTAGATGTGTTAGTGTTCTTAGATGGTAAACTATTTGTACTAGCATGAAAATGTGTTTTTGGTGGAGATTACCAAGCACTTCCTGTTTTGCCAATTGCTGGAAATATAAATGTAATTGATTAACTGTAATAACTGACTAATTCGCAGTCCGGCATTGGTGCGTTGATGAAGTACTAATATTTACAAAAAAATCAACTTCCTTATATTATGAATCATTTAATTTTACTTGGGGGAAAAACAGTGACCAGTTGGCCGTCAAGCATTTTGAATGAACAAGGTCAGCAGAGAGGGTCGTATTAAAAGTACATCAAATACATAAAAAATAAAACATCCAACAGCCTCACATCTGAAAGAATAAGCCAGCATTGTAAACCGATATTAATTAGGAATGTTTCTTCTTGCTTGCCTTTTAGGAGTGTATCATTTATTTATATTTGTGGTGCTCTTGCATTATGAATGACTCATAAGTCAGCCGGTCCTGTTTGACAGTATTAGTATTGCAAAAATCCTGATAGATTCTGCTCCATCAAAGAGCCTATCTGAAAGACTCGAGGTAAGCTTGGAAACGCTCACATCTAACAGGCTGTTGAAAAATTAAACAGAGACGGAGACCTTCTTTTGGGACTGGCTGTCAAACCTGTCTTAATATATGATATGCACAAACAGCCAGGGCTGTGGCAAGTGGTGGAGACTTGGCTCTTGGAGCCAGAGAACAGCAGGTCCCTGCTTTATTACGCTTCTTGAAGTAACTATGCACACACAGAATTTACTGTCTGCACTGGAAAAAACACATCTTTACTCTAGTCAAAGGCAGATATTTTCACTTCATGTACTTCTCTTTGAGGTTGTCAAAATCAAAATAGATTGCATTCAAGGGTGCATTACAGTGTATGAATTTTATGTCAGGTATATTCTCCAATTTTGACACTTTCAGTGTTTAGATGTCTGATGTATACGAACCGACATTGGACGTCATGAGCTTATCAGGTCTTGTTTAACCCTTTAACCCTTTTGTACCAGTACACGGGAGTTCCATTCTGCAGGTGCAATGGAAATCGACTTCAATCAGTAAAAACAAATGAATTATTTTATTGCCACAAATCTGATATAAAATTAGTCAAGACACTGTTTCAGCTTTCAGGTATTTTTACCTCTGTTGGGAAAACTTTTAGTTGTTGAGAATAACACCTTTTAAATTTTAGATGCGTAAATGGATTTGAGATCACAAAGTCTATTTTAATTACTCATTAATCATTAATCACCACTGTGGAGTGACAAAGAAATTCAGCACTAAACACAGACACAACAAAACAGGTGAAATTTCCATTTTTAGTGTTCTTCATTCATCATTCCATCATTAGTCACTAGTTTATCCTGGTCTATCAGTGGATCTGGATCTTATTCCAGGGTAAGAGACTGGAATACACCCTCTTCATTGCAAGATTTATACCTATGGGTGCATTTTTGGGAGGAAACCAGAGAACCCACAGGAAACCCACATGGACAATTTCCCTGAGCTCAGGTTCAAACAGAGCTATGAGGTGGAACACAACCAGCTGCACCGTCATGCCCCCCGGCAGTAATATTGGTAGCATTAATTGTGTTAATAAGTGTAGTGTTAATAGCCTGGCACAATATCTGACAGCTGAGATGGCGTGATCTGTCATCAAGACTGTGTCACTTGTGACACTAGTCTGAATCTGGATTAGAAGCATGCTTTAGTGGCCAAGTACAGCAGAGTGTAAAGGAGCTTGACTTGTTGGGCTTATAGACAATAAACTATAGAGCACTAAATACTATTGCACTATGCATGAAGAAGAAGAAGAAGAAGAAGAAGAAGAAGAAGAAGAAGAAGAAGAAGATTGTTGCACATCATCTTAAACACAACACCATCATGTTTGTAACGTATGTTAGAGTGCCATGTGAACTAGTTATTCTGGTGATTCTGGATGTCACAGTTACAGTGTCCAGTGCTCTGCTCCAAAAAGGGAGGTCAAAGGCATTTTTCAGGTTGTTGTATAGGGATACTGTCTGAGAAAGAGGGTTTTCCTGAGTGTTGTTTCATGTCCAGATCATCTTTATGATGCCCCGTTAGGTTTCACAGTGAACCCCATAGCAAAGTTAAAAATCAGTAGCATAGATAAATCAGAAGAACTATCTTATTAGGGACCCCCCAAATTATATGAATATCTATCATTTTTGGCCTTTTGAGGATATTTGGCTGAGCCCCACAAAGAAAAGTGTTTTTTTTTCCTTCAAAGACTGTTTTATATTTTTATTTAAAAAGAACCAACAAGTTTGCTTTTGGCTACTGAGGTTAAGGTTTGGATTAGATTTCTGGGTAGGCATAGTGTTAATGAGATCATTTATAATTCAAGGGCCCAGTCAAATAGACTAATAAGCATAATAACTCAATAAAAAAATATAATAACTTTGTGAATGGTAGGTTGTGATTTTCAGTGCTATAACTAAATTAAATAAAAACAGAGATATGCTGGCTATGCTTCATGAACCCCTGGGGTCCTCATTTTGAGAACCATTGAACTATGGTAATAATTATGTCAAAGGAGGGTCCTGACAAAGATAGAAAAAGAGGGTGTGTGGTGTAGATAGATATAGCTAGGGTAACTCATGAGGGACCCCTTGGCTTTCCAATGCACCGCATGGCTGTCACTGAGCATGAGCTTGGAGAGACAGCATGCCAATACAGAGTGTGTGTGGCTCAGGGCCTGGCATTTTTCACCAATGCACTTGATTCGAGTGCTCATGGGAGGCTCTTCACCACCCTATCACTAGGAGAATCCTCATTGGCCATGCGCCTGTAACATGATGATCACACTCCAGCCTGTAGAAATCTCAGAGATAATGTCAGACTGGAGAACACAAAGCATTGAGAGAGACATGAGGGACACTCTTCCACATCCACACCCTTCAACCATAACACCCCACACCCTAAAATATAAAAAAAATCAATAAAACATAGAAAGGAAGAGTACTGTAACTGTTTTACGCAGACTATGTTGAACATGACTTGCTGCACAGGAGGTGCATTATCCCCATGTCTGTTTCCTCCAAAATGGCTCAGAGACAGCGACTGCTTAATGTTCCCACACAGAGAGTGAACAGCATGCCAATGATCGCAGACAGGCCACTACAGAGCCAGTAGATCTGAGCCCCTAACTTGGCCTTCTCTGGCTAAACAGTATGTATGAGGCACCAACTGAGCAATAATTCCCCTCAGCCATAAAGACAGTTGGATAAACCAGTCTCTTTCTCAATCTGGGGATGCTGAGAACAAACTGACACTTTCTGGGCTGGCCAGACAAGCTTATTGAGCTTGATATGCCCGGTAAGAACAGACACTGGGCTCAAGCCAGGCAGGGAACAGGCCAAGTGTGCCCCACGCTGTGATTATCCATGCTCGCCTGGGAAGAAGCCCGAACCACCTCCAATTAGCACCCCGCCCAAAACATAGAGAACAGCTTCCTTTAATTCAACAATAAACCAGCAGTACTCTGTAGAAAACAGTGCCAATATCAACATCCTCTTCAGCAGACTCGCTATGGCAGCATTATGGCGGCAGTGACAAAAAAATATTTAGTTGTAAAATCTGCAATTGTATTCATATGAATCAGGTTTGGGAACATGGCTACCTTTGTCCCTCGTGGTAGAAATGGGTTATAATTAATATGAGAACATTCTGATTGCATTATCAACATGATCATTAATGTTAAATGACATGTACCTAAACAGGGCTTTGGAAGTCAGAGAAAGAAACTGCAGCGATAATTACAGAAAGAACTAATCTTCTGAGACAAGCTGTCTTCTGTCATGCTCTCTGTGGTGCCTATCATATCAAAGAAGGTCTAAGTGGTCTTGTCATTCATTCATTGTCTACCGCTTATCCGAACTACACTCAGGTCACGGGGAGCCTGTGCCTATCTCAGGCGTCATAGGGCATCAAGGCAGGATACACCCTGGACGGAGCGCCAACCCATCGCAGGGCCCACACACACTCTCATTCACACACTACGGACAATTTTGTGACGAATCAACCTACAATGCATGTCTTTGGACTGGGGGAGGAAACCGGAGCACCCGGAGGAAACCCCTGAGGCACGGGGAGAACATGCAAACTCCACACACACATATATATATGGCGGAGGTGGGAATCGAACCCCCAACCCTGGAGGTGTGAGGCAAACGTGCTAACCACTAAGCCACAGTGCCCCCCGTGGTCTTGTCAATGAAATGCAAATAAAAAAATATTTTAGAAATACTAGCTTTGCCTAGATTACAAGCTTGCTCACATCTCTGGGTAAAATTTATCGCTAAACATTTGCAAACTTCCATTAGTAGCTTTTTAATGCCTTAATGAGACCCAATAGGCATGTGGCTTAGTGGTTAGCATGTTTGCCTCGTAGCTCTAGGGCTGGGGGTTTGGGTCCTGCCTTTGGTATGTGGGTGGAGTTTGCAGGCTCTCCCTTTGAGGTTTCCTCCCCAATCTAAAGACATGTGAGGTAGGCTGGATATTACTTGTATGAAGTGTGAATGATTGTGATTGTGCCCTGTGATGTGTTGGTGCAATGTCCAGTGTGTCCCTGTTCTTGTGCCCAGAGTACCCTGGGATAGACTCCAGGTTCCTCATGACCCTGTGTAGAATAAGTGGAACAGAAAGTGGATGGAGGTGACCCAATGTGCTTTGCATTTTATACAGTTTTAGTGAAGGATCCATTTGGAAACACTCTTCTCTAGAGCTCTACTTATAACTTTAGCCAGAGAAATGCTCTTGTGTTCACTTTTTTTTTTTTCAGAAAAAAGAACACATTTCTAAATTTTCTGAGGTTCTAACATAGTTGATACAACACAGGCTCAATTAGCATGTCTATATAACACCCCTTTCTCCAGCTTGACTACAGATATACCAAACTGAGTATCCTACTTAATGTTAACAAATCAGCTGCATCATGGAGCATTTTATTTAGCTCAGTTAATGCAGAATTTAACGCTTGAGACGGTGTATAAACAGTCTCTATGGAGCATGACAATGGTGACGCAAGTGTTCGGAAAAGGACTTGTGAATGTGGTCATTAAAAATTTATGCAAGGTACAGTGAAAAGCATCTGTAGACCCTGGTGAAAGAGAGATGAAAGGAAGTATACATGTCTCAGTGCTCACAGAGGTGAAGTGCTCTCATATATAAGAGTTTGTCTGCTTCAGTGCTTCATACTCATGAATACTGACTCGTGTGTGTTTGTGTGCAAATTGTAGCACCTTGCACACATTTTCAATGATCAAGCATTCTACTGAAGACATTTGCTTCTATTGTAGGAAGATGCCGTAATACCACCTCTGGATATTTTCGCAAAGCAGAACAGGTGTGCTTTGATCATAACTCATGAAATATCTCCAGATCACTGGGATCTCATTTTGTTTGTTTATTCGTGTTGTAACCTACACTAGGCTTACATCACATTGTGAGGTTTGTGACAGCGCAATTAAACAAGCACAGTATCAGCCTGATACACAATACCAGTAATGATATCAATGCATCCTTAGTTTTAACAATCCTTTAGATTATAAATTTCTGCTTTTACCCCAAGATAAAAGATAGAGGTTAAAATCATGCACTTTCATGACAGCTCAGTACAAGCCTACATCCCACTCCCTCTATGCTGAGGCACTTTTTCACCCATGTGTTTTCACCCTTCTGACATGACTGCATTTAACAATGCAGAAAGCAGCTTTTGTCAGTGTCCTGCTGAGCATTTGGATTAGGATGAAAAGGTTGAATTGGACTATTGTGAGGATCAGCAGTCAATCAGAACATGACTCAATATGGACCAAAAAACTACACATTTGTACCAGTTGTACAATTAGGTCTAGAAATCACACTGCATTGTGCATGTACCATAATTATTGCCATTCCTTAGAAATACTCATTTTTAATTGATAAAAAATGTATTAATGCTCTGACTGTGAAGCAGAAATGACAATCCAAGGCAACCCTGACCAGGATAACAGTTATTGACTACGACAAAAAGTGACAAAAAAAACCTTGGAAAAGTCTGAATAGAATGATGGCCGTGAAAAGAAACAGTTAATTTCGAGTGCCATTATTTATAGACATAAATTATCAGCCTTCACAGTAAGCGTTGTATGTGAATTAACCAATTTCACCAGCTAAGGCTGCATTAGCATATTAGCATCATTCCCTGGAAAGCCATCTCTCTGCAGGGAATGTAAACTACTCTCAGCCGTCGCACGCAGCACAGCCTGTGAGAGCAACGGCTTTCATACAGGGCGAGGGTATCTGGTCCCTTCCCTTTAATCGAAATAAACAAAACAGCGACATAAAGCATGCCAAGAGATATGCTGAGTCAGGACTGCCAGAGCCATTATACCTGACTGACTCTCAGTGCTCTTATGATATGAGTGAGAGATGATAGTCAGGTTTAAGCAAGGCTTGGCTGATGGAAGAGGCATGCCACTTATAAGCTTGTGTGACTTGATGTAACACTAACCTCACTGCACTTTACATGTGATAGATCTGACATATACTTTCTGTAGAAGATAGTCCAAGGTTAACAAATAATTACAACGATTTAAAAAAAAATTGAAAATCAGTGCTGGACTTCAATGATAGCAGAGCAAGCGACGAAGCTCTCAGCTTTAACAAGGGTAGCAAGCTTGATGGTAAGAGAGAAGTGCTTTCCCTATTCAGCTACTCCCTCAGCCTCAGTCTTTCTCATGGAACAGCCAAAAGTGCTGGGGCAATGCTCTCCATAAATTTGCATTCATTGGCAACAAGTCAGGGCCTGCTACTGCTGGAAGTTTGAACAGGAAGTTCTGGGGATACTCTCAGCTAGGGGGCCCCAACTGTTTAAACAGGGTTCTTTGCCATGTAAACTTGAGAGCTCTGTCTACAGAGACAAACAACAAAGCAATAACAGAAATGAAGACAGCAAGCCAAAAACTCAAACCATCTGACAACCAATCAACAGTATGCATCATCTACGTGTCAGTTTCTTCTCAGAAAAAGGTGGATGGATGGATAAATGAATGGTTAGTTAAATGGATGGATGGACGGACAGACAGATGGATGGACAGACGGACGGATGGATGGTCTTATTAAGACAGAATAAGATGACAGGAGGCCTTCTGAGAAACTTACATTAAATATGAGCAGAAAATCTTCTCATACATATAACCATTAAGCATTCATTAAAAAGCCACTTAGCAATAATTCGCTATTAGTGCTGTATTTGTACCCACAACACTGTTTGTGAAAATGTTCACGGGGTTAGGAGTACAATGATTAAGCAATCCGCTTAGCATACTTCTTGAAGGACACCATCTAACCCGTCTTTGCCGCTTAATAACTGAAACTTCAATAGCTGGTTTAAGGAAAGAAATTGACAGTATGTAAGAGTCTTATCCTCTGTCATTATGGTTCTGTTGTATGATCCCAGTCATGAAACTTCTCTCCAGGAAGATGATCTGTCAAAAATTGTCCATGTACAACAGTTCAGACTAGTGTAGACCCTGAATTAGCTGGAAGGGAAGTGTAAAGTGTGACCTCGACAGAAGTAATAAAAAAGTCAATATTACAGCAAAGTTGATATACCTTACTGAAGCAATGGCAAGGAAGTTCAATATTGGATTTCTATTAATAACAATAACTGACACTACAAAACAGTCTGAGAAAAATGAAAACAGAATAGACAGAAATGGAACCAAGCAAGAGAGTAAACATTGTTGTGTGTGTGTGTGTGTGTGTGTGTGTGTGTGTGTGTGTGTGTGTGTGTTTCAAGCATTAGACGCCTGAATATTTTGTAAGGGCTTGAAAACTGATACCAGGACACATTTGCTTTTGCTTGAGAGCCAATTATGTTGTTTGGTAAGTTCTGCTACAAGTTGGTTGCACACACAGCATACTAATGTTAAAGATGATGGCTGAAGTCTGGACAGACACACTTGTTATTTCTAGCTGTTAGCAAGCAATAAATCTGCCCGAAGAAAAGGAGGAAGGGGCTTCAGTGACTAAGTCAGCTTGTAAGCACTGCTTACCATATTCTTTCCCTTGACCTTGTATCATCAGTGTTGCATCTTTTCTAACTTTAGTGTGTATCTTTAGCGTGAATATAGCTGTGACTTAGTTGTGTGCAAGTCTGACAACCCAACATGTGAATCACAAATCACTAATCCATGACAATCAGCATGAAGGTCAAAGACAGAAAAACAAGGAACAGGAACACCGGGGTATACATACAGAAACTAATTAAAGGACTTACACCTTACAGGTGAACACTTTAGGCTAATCAATCAGTGTCAGAACAGAGGCTAGGACTAGGACAGAAACAAACACACACATGGCATACTAAAACAAACACACAAAATAAACTCAAACCAAAGCAGAGCAGTGCTCATTCTGCTGGGAAAAAACACCATGTATTGAGAGTGGAAAAAATATACCTTTAGAAATCATTTAAATTACATAATTGGACATTAAGGACCACTGGGCTTTCCTCAAAGATTTCATCTAAAAGCTAATTAAAGCTACAGCACATGCAGGAAAAAGCCACTAACAGATACATTCCATGACAGAAAACAAAGCGGAAGACCCCGCCCCCGGACCCCGCCCCTCATGTACAGTTTTGTACCTTTATATCTGAGAGAACACTAACAGCACTGAAAATCAACAAAATTCATGGAGTCTAATGAAATCCTACAATCCAACACATACCCACACACACAGACTTAAAAAATCTAGTGGTCAGCTAGTCTTTATAAATCATTTTGGCAGAGAATGCTAACAAATTAGTAGCTAATCTTTGCCAGCTTCACTGCAATCTTGATACTTCCTTCTCTGAAAGGTTAATTGGGAGTGGGAGAGTCGCTGTGAGTCATGCATTACGGATGATTTCAAATAAAAGTGACATTTGCGTCTTTTTTTCAACAAAGTCGGGCATGAGCGTAAGAAATCAGAATGATGTGGGGAAGAGAAAGAATGTGCAGGAGAGAAAAAACAGGCCATTATTTCTCCGGAATACGTTCCATCTGAGCAAGAGATGGGGGGAAAATACACGGTGCGGCCGAGGGGAGGGCAGGTGTGAGGTAGAGTGGAGAGGAGAGAATGATAAGGCAGAGGAGAAGTGCTGGCAGCTGTTCGGGGGCCAGTAATGCCTGATCTCCATCCCTGAGTGCTGTGATTAGCCCTGGCATACAGCGAAGGACTGCATCTCCACTGCAGGAGGAAGAGAAGACGCTGGGTTTGAAACAAACAGGACAACATGGTGTTTCACGATTGCAAATTAATTCGAATTCACACGTCAGAAGTTAGAAGAGAAGTCTGAAGAGTTAGCCATTATTCTTACAGCTTCATTAGTGAGACACAGTGAAATGGTGTTCACTCAGATTCTCATGAAGTGTAAGTGACGTTAATTTGGATGTCAGGGGGAGGACTATGATATGAGAACGTGGCTATTGAACAGGGCTCCTTAGATAATTGAGTGGATCTCACCACCTACCACAGGCCAAGCATGACAAATTAGTCCACTCTGAACAAAACTCCACAATGGAAGATGTGAAATATGGTTTTATTAAAATATTTGTGATGTGCTTTACATTTCTGGTGTTCTGGTGCTTTAGAGAAAAAAATAGCGATGATCAAATTTAACTCTTAGCTCCTGCAAACAAACGAGTTATAGCTTCTGTTGTCACTTTTCATTTTCAGCAGCGTTCAATGGCATATTAATGAGAAATCCAACACAAGTAGCGGAGACAGAACAACAGATGGACAGATAGCAGTCCGTGAGACGACGAGCACGATGACATCGACGGTGATGTTAGCCTGAAAACCTGTTTGAGCAATGTACAGAGGAGAAGGTGAGAACACCAGATAGACTGAAGAACCACTGCATTATGCTGTTTAAGGAAAGATGAATCTCTACTAAACCTTCCAAGCAGTAGTTCGAAACCTTAACCACTGAGCTACCACAACCACAACGTAACTTGATTTATGTCTTTTAAAAATTTCAAATGTGATACTGCCTGAGAAGTAAACCTGCTTGACACTGAGCAACTCTTTCATCCAATAACTCTCCTCCTGCTGACCCTCCCATCAGCCCAGAAAATAAGCCCCTCCCACCTCAGTTTCCATCTCCACCCATCCAAACATCATCCCCTTTTATTCTGGAAGGTCAAGTGCAGCTTCTTCGTCCCACTTGCATGCAGGGCAAGTAATAAATTATGGGCAAAGGGAGATCTCCACAATCAGCCAATTAACTTAGAATCCAGAAAGGCCAATGCAATTTCGTCTCCACAGTGCTGCACTGGCACCAGCCACAGATTCATTACAGCTGCCTGCCTAGCTTTCCCAGGCAACCGCTCAAGCACACACACACACACACACACACACACACACACACACACACACACACACACACACACACACACACACACACACACACACACACACACACACACACACACACACACACACACTCTGGGTCTAGCAGACTCCATTTTAACAGCTTCACATCAAGACCGTACAGACCTCCCTTTCTTTCCGCTCCCGCTCTCTTTTTAATGACTTTTCTTCTCCTCTAATCACTGTGATTGTAGACCAGAGGACACTGCGGGAGCAAATCTTAATTAAAAATTAAGAGAAAAAAAGTGCAAACTGCATTTTTAACAGCTTGGCTGTGAGTGGGATTGTTTGGGTGAAGTTGGATAATCGCTGCAAAAAGACAAAATGTACAGATTAAAGGGAAACTTTACTGCTCTGTAATACTGTAAGGGGCATTAAGTTGTTTTACTTGCATGGTCTGTGTCCACTTAGAGGAAGGACTCACTCTAATTCAATAGAAGCTTCTTCTAACTGATCATCTTCAACCTACGTTTCTTCTACGCTGATGACTCCAAGTTCTTTCGGTAGCTCATGGTGGCTCGACCCTGTTCATGTGCACCCCAAGATGTATCTCCAAGCTGGAGATTTTTATAAGAAGCCTTATTTGTCATATATATTTTACAGCACAGTGAAATTGTTTTCTTCAGATATCCCAGCTTGTTAGGAAGTTGGGGTCAGAAGGCAGGGTCAGCCATGATCTCCCCAGAGCAGAGAGGGATACAGGTCTTACTCAAAGGCCCAACAGTGGCTGTTTTTGTTGTTGTTGTTGTTTATTCCTTTCTTGAGGATGGGTACTATAGAACTGTGTTAATGCACTAAGGTCAGACCCTTTCCTTTCTGAACAGTGGAGATATCTAATACTGAAAATATACCCCCAGCTCCTAAGGGTAAAAGCAAATCTTTAAAAAAAATGCACACTATGTAGCAGGAGAAGGCACAGCTAAACATGATTGACTGCCCGAATCTTCGTCTACTGCGGTTATCAACTCAAGTGGCGTTAACATAATACAGGAACACAGCAGTACCGTATCAAATCTGATTTTCCGAGCACGACTGCAAACACATACAGAAGCAATGACACATGGTTGAATGTATTGATCTGAAATAAGCAGATTAGAACTTAGGCCCAAGGAAATAAATATATAAAGAAATAACATCACCGGGAGAAACCACTCAAGTCTGTGTCCTTGTACAGAGCATCAGATTGGGGATGTTTAAACAGCAAATCCTCCATTTTTATCTGTACTTGCTCAGCATGTATGCCGTCTTCTCAAGGCACCGAGCAGCAGCAGTCAAGCAACAAAGATTTGAAAGAGAGTAACAAATAAGTGGTCTGTACGCTGCCTTTTCTTTTTCTCCATAAAACGGTGCAGACGCCACATAAGCCGGTTATTTTCCCTTCGTATTTTTCTCTCCTTATCTCTGCGTTCTTTAAATCAAGTGTTGCCAGTGCTCACAGGCTTTATTTTCTCACAGCTATGGTTCTCTGAATAAGATGTGTGTTGAATTAATTATCCAAATGTCATTTCCTTTAGTAAGGCTTAGGCAATCTTGTGAGATTTTGTACATTTTTTATGAATCCAAACACTAATGTGGCTTTCTTTTGATAGCAACATTTTGTATTGGTTTTGATTATTTAGCCTCTGTGATGTGACTAAAGCCTGGGTGGAGCTTGAAGCTGACTTGCCCAGAAGGATCTTGAACCATTATGTTCCCAGATTATACTGTGGTGTGGAGTTTGGAAAACCCGATCTCGACTCATTTTATCCGGTGTCTCGGGTAAAAAGCGCAATTATAATATTGTGATCGTCAACAGTCATCTGCTACGTTTGTTACGATGTCCAGTTCATTCCCAAGAATTTCAGCAAGATCCCAGGTTCGAAGTGTCAGGATTATTAGTCAGGAATCACGAGCTTAATTCTGAGAGCGTGTGTTCTTTAATTGTACTACTTTCATAAGCAGTAGTTTAATTCCATGTGTGTAGTTTAATACTCTAAACTGCACAGTCATGTCATGTCCTGAAAATAGTGAAGTGTCACATTTACCTTCAGCTTAAGATGACTGTTTTGCATGATATCAGCAATAATAAGTCCAGCACTGCTGTGACAGAGAGATGTCACGTTGAAATGTTTTGAGCTGTAGATAGATAGATAGATAGATAGATAGATAGATAGATAGATCGATAGACTCAACAAATACTATGTTGGAACATATTAGCAATATTACATGCATAAATATGATACTATTAATTAAGTAACAAAAATGAGAGGAATTCTGAGAGAGGTTATGCAAAAAAAAACATGTTTATCTCGAAGAGTAAAATTTATGAGGATAAAACAAGATTCAGGACAAAACATATGACAGATTAGTTAGACTATATTTCAGTGCAGTGTAGTTGTTGTGTAGATCTCATGTGGTCACATTCCACATGTACATGCAGTGCTACATGATGCACTGATTTATGCATTAATTCATTTATTTATCCTTAGTAACCACCTGCTTGTTTATATTATTTGATAGAAATAGAAATGAATGGTGATAGAAATAGAAATAGAAATGAATGGTGTCCTCAGAGAACGTTACAGGAGGTCATTCATACCATTCGCAATAACATTATACAATAGCTCACCAGTGTGTTACAGGTGATTACACTCTGACACTGCACTGTTACAACTATTAACCTATATGACTTAATAATCTATCTATCTATCTATCTATCTATCTATCTATCTATCTATCTATCTATCTATCTATCTATCTATCTATCACCAGTTGAGATCAATTCTAAACTTTTTTTCCTTTCCGATTGTTTTGAGCAGTGTTAAGTTTCATATTTTTATATTTAATTACAGAAAATAAAAGTCAGGTTTAGGCCACACCCACTTTTAGCTTTAAATCCACATGAGAGAAAATCATAAAGATCTTATCCAATTCATCTTAAGGGCTAGAATTTACAAGGATACAACAAGATTGAGGGCAATAAATCTGTGAAATCTGTCACGATATCCGAGAGCTTTGATCAGCTAGTTTTGTATAAACACATTGGACATGAAGATGCGGCACTACATGTACACTGTTCATGCTTAGTAACTAGCTGGTCAGAGACATGACGGTTTATTTGATGGTTAGACTGCTAGTTTACTTAATTATTTGGACTAACATTTTGAAGGATAAAACAAGATTATATCAGCTAGGATTGTATAAATTTGACAGCGTGACACAGGCATTAGCAGTTGCTTATTCCTTCCTGAAGGATGTTATAAAATCCATGTGAACAATGCCTTCTTCAATGGCATAAGATCCATATATAAATATACTCTATTATACAATAGTTATCTAATAGTATATTATATAACTCACTCAATAGCACACTGTTACTCAGAATGTCACATATTACACTCTAACATGAACCTCTGACCGTTCAAATGTTAAGCACAGACTTTAGGCTAAAGTGAGTTTGTTCTTTGTGAGATGGGCTTCATACCGCTGAGTGATGGTCCATGCTGTGTATACTAGCCTGAGGAGGAATAAACACCCAGCAAGAATAGCCTGTTTGAACCCAATAAGGCTGATCTAACAGACTGCAAAACTCACCATAAACAGAGTAACCTCCCCATTCTTTTTTTTTTTTTTTCTGCTCACAGAATTCTCCAGCTGTAAAACCTCTGCTGTGTAATGGAGGGAAACACGGCTGATCTTAACTCATAGATTAAAGGATAAAATGAGATTGTTAGCTGCATCTGGGGCTAATAGGTGACTGAACAGTATCTACTTGACCTAAAAGTCAATTGCCTGCACAGCAATGTGTAATTGGGTAAAAATGAAGAAGAAATGTGCTTCTACTGTAAAGCAATACTGATGCTCAATGAGGCACAGTGCGTTTTTTTATTTTTTCAAGAAAAATGATCCAGCTGGACTTTCCTACTTCGATGTCCTCACATGAGATTTTTTAAAATGTGTTTTTATGAGGGATGTAACAGAACAGGAACACATTATTCGTAATTAACAGATAATACGCTCCAAATAGATACAGATACAAGGAGAATGTTCTGGTTTGTTTGCTGCTTTTTGTCTCAGGTTCATGGAAACTGTGATCCCATGAGACAACAAACATTTTTTTTTAATTTAAGGTTTTTAATTTTATGTGTACAGATTTTAAGCTGAAATCCATAAAAAAGATATTTAACATGTACATGCAGAGCCACTGGGTGCATTTAGAGGCATTCATGCATTCATCCTTAGTAACTGCCTGGTCAGGGACATGAGGGTTTACTTTAGGCTGTCGGTTTGTTTAGAATTTGTGAAATATTAAATGTTAGTGAAATATTAAAGGAGGGTGTAAACAGAAACTAATAACTGTACAAGCAGGAATAAAAAAAATCTAAATTACTAGTTGAGACCATATCTATCCAATTACATTTTTTTTAGTGGCGGGTTTCACATTTTTCTATATCCTAAAAGTTTCGGCCACGCCCACTCTAAGCTTACATCCAGATATTTGGTGCACTAAATAGATAGAGATAGCATCTCTGTGTTACACACCTAGTTTACAAGTCATAAAGGACAGCTGATAAATTACATAAGTCGTACCATGTGAGAGGTAGAGCGTGTGAGTGCCGTCGTAGATTTAGCTTCACATCCTTTGAGTTGAAATGAACACGATTTCACTTTCACTTCACTCTGCCCCTCATTTGATCGATTGCGTTTCCATTCGTAAACAGCCCGCTGTGTATCGCTGTCTCAAATATTTGCACATCCTTGACTTAGAAAGGATCCGGAGATACTTGCTGGAGCCAGGGGGCAGCTTTAAATATTTCAGCATGAGCCTTAGTGTGCTGGTCTGACAGGTAGAGGAGCAGGTGTTGGCGGCATTGCCAGAAGAGTTGTATTCCCAGAAAATAAAAAAAATAAAAAAAATGGAGCTCAGCCAGACATAGGCATTCAGAATATGTAGGCATGAAGAAAGACAGAGAGAGAGAGAGAGAAAGAGAGAGAGAGAGAGAGAGAGAGGGAGAGAGAGAGAGAGAGAGAGAGAGAAAGAGAAAAAGAGAGAGAGAGAGAGAGAGAGAGAGAGAGGGGAGACTTCTCAGAAAAATAAATGAAATCATAAAGAATAGTCTGACTATGTCCTCATTCAATAATGATTGCGGTTGGAGAATAGGCGGAGCGCTATAAGCTTTTACTGCAGCTATTAAACATGTATTAAGAGAGGGACACTGCCTAGGGAAAAGTGACATGCATTTCATAGCATAAATGTCACCTTTTGCAGCTCCTGGTATTTGTTAAAAAATGAGGCCTCTCTCCTGGGAACAGAAAGCATTCATATTGGAAATATCAACCTGTCTATAGATTGGCTGCAGACCCCAGAGGATCATGATAGAGAAGCATTTAAAAATGCACGCTTGGTTTATAACCTATTCATCATCAAGGTCAGGGACAGGTCCTGGAGGTTTGAAGGAAAGGACAGACATGCATAAGCATGCTCACTGTACATGGCATTTCAAATGCAAGGTGCAGGAGACCTGAAGCAATTGAGTCGTTATAGTGAGGCCCAGTTACGCTCGGATTTTTAGGGTTAAGTCTATTTTCTTGAGTCTTGAGTGCACTGTGTCCAGTACTGATCTTATATAATCCACAGCACAGAGAGCAGTGTTCAACTTACACCTTCTTTTTTAGTTTCATCATTTGTGTGTTGGTGTGTCAGGAAGAAAATATTATTTCCCCAAATGCCATTTTGTTAAATATTTATTTTAGAGATGTTTTTGTCTTTAAGAGAATTTACATCATTAAAAAGTCACATAAAGAGCAAAAAAAAAACACATCACTGAGGCTCTCTGGACCTGAGGCTCTCTGGTGAAGGACATAAGACAATAAAAATCTACCAAAAGGAATTAGGACAAGGTTCTCTATGATGCCTGGAACAACCTATCAGCTAATGTGCTTCTAAAAATGTACAGCAGTTTTGGTCAAATTTTGCCACAGCAAATTTTATTTTTGACCTTCCTTCCTTCCTTCCTTCCTTCCTTCCTTCCTTCCTTCCTTCCTTCCTTCCTTCCTTTCTTCCTTCCTTCCTTCCTTCCTTCCTCCCTACCTTCCTTCCTCCCTTCCTTCCTTCCTCCCTTCCTTCCTCCCTCCCTCGTTCCTTCCTTCCAAATTCTGATCCATATTTAATACATAAACATAGATTTTAGCATGTCTAACTAAATGTAGACAAATGACATCTATAGGTACAGATTATTTAATAAGCATGTGTGAGATATTTTTTCTCAGCACACTAATGAAGAGATTATGTTGAGCTCTGAAAGCCGTTGTTGTATAAACACACACACACACACACACACACAGACTTGTGTAGCATTAACAGTCCCTGACTCTGATCTGAACATCCGGTCCATCGTTAGCTTTTTTTTTAAAAGAACCAATCTACTAGATATTCTTGATGTCGAATCTCAGGAGTGATGGAGGTGTGGATCACTCTGCCTGAGGTGGATGTGCAATGCCAGACACAAGCCAAGGTCGAAGCCTGTTTGTTGTGTTGTATATAAGTGGATGTGAGTAGGAAGCTTTAGAGTCTATTGACTAGCGCACATGCTCCATTTGAGGCCAGTTTATACTTGACACGTAACTTTATGAGTGTTTGCAGAAGCAGCAGCGACTCGATTGACATTGTTCCCATACTCACTTGGGTATTTTATGTGCATCTAGAGAATTAAAAGCACCATTTAATGCCATGTCCGAGCCAAAACATCGCTGTGTGTTTTGATTCCAAGTCAAACTTTAAAGTGTTTTGTGATTTCATGCACAGTGATATTAAACAGACTGATCTTAAAAATTTACCACTGTCATCGTGTGAATGTTGTTATTAGCTGTGTATAAATTTCTAATCTAGATAATCCAGAAGTCTGGAGGCTACACGGGTTTTTAAAACTCCAAAATACAAAAATGAGGACACCCCATTGAATATTCAGTTCTTTATAAAGAAATGTCAACATGTCAGTTTCTGATGTGTTTTAATTTGTACCTGTAGATGAACGTGATGTAATTGAATGTAAACACAAAATATCACTTTGTTTTCACTTATTAAACAAAAATGAGTATTTGACCTGAGGAAAAAGTTAGGACACTCTATGCCCTAATAGCTAGTGTTTCCTCCATTGGCTGGAATAACCTCGATGAGATGTTTCTTGTAGCCATCTACCAGTTTCTGACATGGACTGGAAGAAAGTTTCCCCACTCCTCAATGCAGAACTCTTTCAGCTGTGTGATGTTTGAGGGGTTTCTCACACGCACAGTCCGTTTCTAATCACCCCACAGGATCGCAATAGGATTTAGATCTGGACTTTGACTCGGCCATTCCAGAATTCTCCATGTTTTACTTTTCGGCCAGTCCTTGGTGGAGTTACTGGTATGTTTTGGGTCATTGTCATGTTGCAAGGTTCAGTTCTGCTTTGGCTTCAAGTTTTTTGACAGATGGTCTCACATACAGGTGCATCTCAATAAATTAGAATGTCGTGGAAAAGTTTATTTCAGTAATTCAACTCAAATTGAGAGAGTGAATTGGTGGGTTTTTGTTAAATGTGAGCCAAAATCATCAGAATTAAAAGAACCAAAGACTTAAACTACTTCAGTCTGTGTGCACTGAATTTATTTAATACACGGGTTTCACAATTTGAGTTGAATTATTGAAATAAATGAACTTTACCACAACATTCTAATTTATTGAGATGAACCTGTATTCCTCAAGCACCTTCTGACACAATGTAGAATTCATCATGGATTCATCACCAGAACACTTCCTCCTCCATGTTTCACAGTTGGTGTGAGGTTTATTTGCTGAAATGCTGTATTTGTTATATGCCCTGTTATAGTGTCCAAATAATTCCATTTTAGACTCATCTGTCCGAAGCACATTATTCCACAAGTCTTGGCCTTTGTCTCTGTATTCTTTGGGAAACTTCAGTCTTGTCCTCATGTTTTTCTTGCACACATCCCATAATAATTAAATTTGTGTGGTCTCTTTCTGATTGGAGATTCATGCATTTTGCCATAAACTGGAGCAAAAGCTTGCTGTAGGTCCCATGATAATATTTTAGGGTTTTTGGAGACATCTTTAATCGTCTTGCGGTCTGCTCTCGGGGTGAATTTGCTTGGACGGCCTGACCTGGCCATGTGGGCAGTCGTTTTAAATGTTCTCCACTTGTAAATGATTTTCTGGACAGTGGAACGGCTGATTAAAAATTCTTTTGAGATCTTTTTATATCCCTTACCAGACTCATAAGCATCAACAATCTTCTTTCTGAAGGCCTCAGAGAGCTCTGTGGATCTGACCATGGTGATAGTTCTCACTTCAACAATTAAGAGCAAACCAAGCTAAATAACTCTACTACTACTAATGTGCTCTACTATTTACAGTGATGTCGCAAAACATGGACACTGAGCGTTAATTTTCGAGGACAAGTGACACTCCAGACAAGTTATGTGCAGCACCCACTTTTTATACGCATAGTTAAGCCTTTAGGCTTTCACTGTGATTCGAGATTTATTGGGGAGTGCCATTATTTTTGCATGCAGAGACTGAAAAGATTTTTAACCAAAGAGTCTAGTCATTGCACTTGCACTGCACTGTTAAAAGAGCGGTATAAACATCTCCAGTTAACATTTCCAATTTCCAGTTAAAAAAAATGTATAGTAAAAATTTTTTTAGTCACTTCACAAAATGCTAATGTCGCTCACAGAAACGGTAAAATGACTCCACAATTTCACACTTGATCTGCTGCTCAGATTTTTAGAATGTGAATAAAACAAACAGTTTATATCGCTTTATAATTATTCGAACTGTAGATTTTTTCGCATATTACTGAACTCAATCCAGTCTCTGTTCAAATCGACAGAAAGAGAGGACTTTATTTTAGTGCATCTTTCAAACAGGAAATTCAAGAGACAAGAGCACTGACCGCAACATTGCTAATCTATTGAGAGAATTGAAGGGGGCGGAGCCTCCAGGAGTTTTGGGTTAATATCAAAGGGTTTAAAATTCCTCACTCATTCCAGATTTACATTTCACATCTGATATTTTTAGTTGGGGAAGAAAAAGATGCTCTTTTAGTGTATGTTTGAGTGATGACTGCTAGCAACACGTTCTGATGCTAATCTGTACCGTACAAGCTCGCTGCATCCTTTATTTGTATTCCTTAAGGACAAGGTCCTTATGTCACCCAGATGGTCCCGTATAATATGGACTGCATAACTTATCTGATTCTTACGCGTCTCCCACTGAGTGACAACACTTCAGCCTGAACACATGGCAGATGTTCTATCATTAGAGGCTCATAGTCAGAGCTAATACCTTCCTGGCTCCTAAATGTGGGGAAGCTAAAAGATTCTAAATGCACACCAGCTAATAAAACTTTGCCCCAAAGCAGCCATTGGTGCAGACCATGATCCCAACACACATCTTTATACATAATACAGAGATCAAATTGTGTCTTGAGGAGACACTTGTCCTGAATAGCGAGTCCCCAACTCCAGCCAGGTGGTGCTGAACAATTTGGTTGAAAGAAAAAGGAAAAAATTAATCATTTCCAATTCCTTATTTCTTTCAGTTTTCCTTCCTTTAGCTCTTGGGGGGTTAGGGTCATGCCATGATGAAGGCTTATAATTGTATGTCAGGTTGCCTGGTGGTGTGGCTGCATCATGCATGGCTGGCCTTCGCGCTCTCTCTCGCTCTCTCTCGCTCTCTCTCCCTATCTTTTTCTCATTATAACTGTCCAGTTCTGCAGACTGCACCGCTCGCCAGGCAGCTACTTCATGAGTGTAAAGAGAATCAAGTGAAAAAGGGGAAAAAAGACAGAGAGAGTAAAGGTAAAAGAGTGAGAGAGTTTGGCTAGGTCTGCCCTGTGCAGCATTCCTCTTCTTCCTCTTTCTCTGTGTTTCTTGCCCTGTTGACTCTAATAGACTATTGATTTTCTATCTGTTGTTGGATCAGACTCCACTTTTACCATTCACTCCTGATATTCGCTGTCTATTAACCGTGGGCTCCTTGGCCTAACAGCTTTCAGCATGCTGGCACTGCTGTCCACAGCCATGTCCCAATCAACTGATTAGGCTTGAGACCCGTTCAGTGCTAAGCAACACATCGGCACTTCTGCCAAGTTGTCTCTATCCTTGATAATGTAAAGCTGTGCCGCACAGGCCAGAGGTAAGCTTTGTACATTTGAGAAATATCATCAAATAAAGTGGAGATCTTGCTTGATAAAAAGGTGGTTTTGCAGCACCATGGTCTCTTGAGACTTCATCAAGAGTTTATTTGTTAATTAAGGATTTTTAGCATTAAAAAAAGGTTCTGCTTGGAAGCTTTCCTGCCAGGAAACCACTGCTGTAGAAGCCTTAATTATGGCCGAACTTTCTGAGATAAGGTCAAATATGACAGAATATACAGCATACATATCTAATGTGGAAAGGTGCTTCCAAAAAAAACCCCACCTATGCTTGAAGTGCAGATAAAATGATGAAGACTGCATTTCTGCACTTTAAAATTCAAACAATTCCAATCTCAAGTGTCAAACTGGTTGGTGCTGTGTGTGTGGTGTGTGTGTGTGTATGTATTTCTGTGTGTGTGTGTGTTTGTGTTGCAATTTTGAGAAGCAGCAAGTCAGATGCCGAGTGCAGGCTGAGCCCATGAAGTGCCAATGGACCTCACTGATTGCTAATAGACCTGTAATGAAGCAGGGCATTCTCTCCCCAGTAATAACCATCAGCAGCACTTGTGGAAAATCATTCTTGTCTGTCACTAGCCATGCATGCTGGCCTGCGATTTGCAAAGCTCATTTACCTGGAATAGCGCAGAAGTACTTTTAAAGTTTTGTTTGGATTATCCCGATGGGGGAAGATAAGGAAAGTGATGGTGCTTGCTGGAGCAACCTTGGTGGCAAAACCAAGCCGTCATGGTCACTGCGGGTGTCTAATGTGATTCAGATAACAGCTTGGCGCAGCACCTTTTACCACAAAACCTGTTTGTGGGATCTGTTTCAGTATGGCCATGAGAGACTACTGCTGCATTAAGGCTGGATTTACCAGATCAGTGGGAAAACTTAGCTTTCTTATATACCGAGTGGAATATTTTAAACAAGCAGCAGTAAATACAGCCATATCATTTTTAAACATATAAAGAATTTGATTATGTCGCAAAAGACTATATTTATTTACATTTATTGTGCATTTGAAAGCTACAATCTATATAGATGTTGTTTTAGTACAGGACTTGAGACAGTTTGTCAAATCCACTGCACTGCCACTCCCTGCTCAGATAACATCTCTGACCTTGTTCCCAACACCATCTCCACAGACCCGAGCAAACCTAGTGTCTATTGATTTTTCTAGGATTGCCTCCGACTGTGCTGGGGGCTCGAGCTCTACTGAGGCGGTGCTGGTGTAAAGCATAGCCTCTCTGCAACTACTCCTCTGAGCATTGGCTTAAGCTTAAGCTAGTGGTGGGCTGGGGAATACAAAACAGACCTGCTGTCAGCATGGGACGAACACTCACACTGCTTCAAGCACATTCTGTGCAACACAATTTAGCAGCAGGAAAATATGTTGCAGGATTAAGCAATTAACAGCTCAACTTCAGGAAGACTAGCCAAATTTGCATCAAAAGTCTTATAGCACTGAGCTACAAAACCAGGCAAATAAATGCAAATGCAAAGCAAATATGGGAGATTTGAGTCTAGCTAACTGAAACCTTTTCTCTTTTCTGATGTCTGGTAAATGCTATGACTGCATGAGACACCAGTTCAGAAGGAGTTACTTCCAATAAAAAGGTGGGAGTTTTTCACACTTTATGATGTATATTAAATTATTGTGTGCACCTTCTATTGTCTCATGTTGTCATTCTTTCTTGTCTCTTCGCAAAGACATCCAATTTGACAATTAACCAGCAGTGACGGTATGTTGGCTCTTTTTTTGGCCTATTTAAATTCAGAATTTATTTTTAATCTAAACCCAATAGGGAAAAAAATGTTCTCAGGCTTATTTTTCCTTTTTTAGACTTTCTTTTCATTTACTGTGGGTTTATGATTCTTCGTGTGATTTATTTTCTCCATTTAAAACGATGGACCTGTAGAAGACCTCAATGACTGATCAATGCTTACAAATTCAGACCTGCATTCCAATAACATTTATTTCAGATTTTGTGGATTTAAATTCATTTGCTAATTCGATGAACACACTGTATGATAAGTGCAGTGATCAATTTAATCATTCAGTTTAAATCTACACTCATCCACAGCCTCCTAGTGGCCAGGGTACATGGTCCATAGGCCAGGTCAAAAATCCACAGCTTTCCACAGCTAAAAATCTCACTGAATAGTACCTTACCTTTAATTCATAATCACAGTGGTCAGCTATGTCTAAGCAGCCAAAATCAATCCAGGCAATTCAGGCCCTTCAGACACTTCACTGATCTCAGTCTGTGAAAGCCAATCTGAACACTTTACCTTTTTCTTTACCTTTTTTCTGTTCAGAATCTGGGAGTATAGAAGTTGCTTTCGGCTGCTCCCTGTTCGGGGTCTGGGAGTATGATGAAGGAAAATGGATCATCATGCAGTACCCATCCACAGTTAAATTAGATTTCCATATAGAGCTAACCTACCAACTCAGCTATAGTAAAAAGGAATGCTGTCCTGTCTTCCCTGTTCAGAAGCATCTACTTCTACTTCCCTGTTACTGGAACCATTGGAAGTAAAGGTTTGCAGAAATTCTAGAAAAGCATGCAGGGAGTGCCATCCCAAGCCAGGCCTAATTAGCAGCTATGAAGCAGCCAGAATGAAAAGGAAACAGGCAGAAATGCAGAGCATGGTCTCAGCACGGCTTCCTGGAATACAGATGAAAAGAGGGACCCTGGAGACAGTCTCGAAAAACAAAAATGCAATCTGTCCCAAACCCATACCTGCGCTGAGAGGCAGAGGTAAGAGTGCGGCCAAGGGACAGCTCTAACTGGGCAGAGGATACAAGCCTCCTGCTCCAGCTAAGGCTATTATACTCCATTTGAACCAGCCCAAAACAGCAGAAGGTGACAGAGAGGCGGCAGGTGGCAACCAGCTAAAAAGACATGAAAGGACAAAATGTAATTGGCAAGCAAACTGGCTTCTTGTGCCTAAAAACTAACAAACTGGTGGAAAGGCTGACCTGCCTTCTACCAATGAGCTAATTCATATGGTCACCCGTTCCCAGTCTGTACATTTTTAGTTAAGAAATATTTAATAGTCTTTTGGCTAAAGGTAAAGTGCCTTCTACATGTGTTCACATGTCTACAAAATGAACCAACCATTCCACAAGACACAAAGCTGTGTTTTTCTTTAAAGTTCCATAAAGGTGCCGACTTTTTTATTGTCCATTAGACCATAATGCACTGAATGGATTAAACTTCCTTCTCAAATGTGGCTTTGAAAGACTGATTCATTTTCAGTGTAAAAAACAGTGTAACTGGTTTGATGATAAAACCTGGATTAAACGTGTGCCGAGCGTGCACATGCATGAAATGTTAAAGTAAAAAAAAAAGATCTACATGTTGTCTTTTTCATCATCGATGGCATACACATAATAATGCTAACAAATCACATCAGAGTCTGCAAAGCAACAGACAAAAAGTAAAGGCAAGTAGGGCAATCCACTGACTTATTAACAGTTTTAAGCACAGAACATAGTAATAAATCTACTGTTCCCAACAACTAATCACTGATCTCACCCATGACTAATCACTGATCTGACCAATGACCCCAAAGACCACTCACTGATCTCACCATTGTTCTGAGTGACTAATCACTGATCTCACCAATGACCCTAATGATGAATTGCTGAATTCACCAATGACCCCAATGACTAATCACTAATCTCACCAATGACCCCAATAATCTCACCAATGACCCCAATGACTAATCACTGATCTCATCATTGCACCTAATGACCCATTGATCTAGCCATTGTTCACAAAGGCCATTGACTGATTTCCACTCGCACAGGTCATTGTTCATGGTGGTAAAACTCTCTTCTTATCTTTACCATTATGTAATCATTTGGTGTGGAATTACAAAGATGTCTTCTTGCTATAAGAAATCTATTATTAATCAATAATCTATTCTTTTGTATTCAGTTAAAATTAATTCCCAGTCTATTCTTTAAAAAATTCATCTAACACATTTCTATATGCAAATGATCATAGCGATTCAATGAATTTGTAAATTAGTCTACGATCTGATGACTTCTTGCGACTTGAAGTAACATGAAGCAACAACTTTCCCTTGAAAACGAGCTGGCAAAGCACTTTCACATCTTAAATTTCCAATTATGAGAAATTAAAACCAAACTAAAAAAACACACACACAAAACATAAAACACTGGTTACACATAAAGCAGTGGCGGACCGTGCATTTCACACCTAGGCTTTCAGTAGTGCTCCGTCTGAATCAACCCGCCCCTCAAAAACCAATTTATGGTTATAAAAACCATCTTAGTATGCAGAAATACAGTCTAAAGAGCCGTTGCATCGCAGATAGATAACTCCTGTAGCCGCAATAAACGCCTTTATTGAATAGACAAACCAGGGGTGAACAAGTCTCCTCCTACTGCAGCTACAGCCGCGACACACATAAAAAACATCAATAATAACCTCATAAACTTGCAATATTATTTAGGAAAATCGCAACGTTTTACTCACCAAAAATTATTTGTCAACAAAATCCATCCTCCTCTCTTTCCTCAAAAACAAAATAGCTATTACACCATCCTATCCAATCAATGGGTCTGAATACAGTGACGTTGCCGTGCGCCTGCTAGAGGGCCCTAGTGAAACCAACTCAAAATCTGATTGGTTGAAGCAAAAGTTTCATCGACATTTATTTTGTGTTAGACGGCCTGCAGAACGGATTGTGAAGGCCTCCGGACAGACTTCTTTGACTTTGACCCTGCCTGGCAACAAATGATGGCTGAAACGTGATTGGTTAAATGCTTTAATACGAAAATACATGTCTGGAAGCAGCGCAACCATCGGAAAAGCTATGAAAGGAAGCTGACAGACCATTTGGAATTATTTAATAAGTATTCATGGACAAAATATAATTAACATCAGATATTTTTTTAGGCCAGCAGAGAAGGCCTTGCAGGCCCTGACGGTCCGCCACTGACATAAAGTAATTAACATGTGAGTTACACATAAAGCTCATCATTACACAGAACAAAAATGATCCCCGACTCATCCGTCTGAGGCAGTGTGGGTGGCAAAAGAGTTAGAAACTCTCTGTCTTTCCCCCAGGTCTCCTCCTGAGCTCACACACACACACACACACACACACATACACACACACACACACACACACACACAGACACAGGGTCCAAATGCAATTTATAGCAGGAATCAGAACGTTTGCAGCTCAGCTCTTGGGCTGGAGAGATGGGGTTATCACCTCCATCTCCACGCTGGTGAGGGACACAATAAAATCATAGCACAGCAATAGGGCCACGGCAATGAGATTTGCAGGACAGCTGTAAATGTTCAATAGCTCTCTCTCTCTCTCTCTCTCTCTCTCTCTCTCTCTCTCTCCCTCTCTCTCCCTCTCTCTCTCTCTCTCTGATGCAAGGGCACTCTGGCATTTAACGCCACTTCCCTGCAGAGCCGGGAACTTTTTACATGCGTGTGTTTGGGAGAGCTGTTTGCTGAGGCATACACTTTAATACACGGGGCAAGAGCAAGTGCACCACACACTGATCGACTGACATAAATCTGTCCCTGAGGGCTGGTTCACTGGACACTGATTAAGCTCAGGACAGGGCTATAGAACATTTTTATTTTGCGAATTGGCAGTTACAGTGTAATTTTGTCGAAGATTATTATGTTTCATTTCCATCTCGAAACCTGCTCCTGCCGAGACAGATTTGAAGCCTACTGATGCATGCATAAGTTTATAAAGTCATTTGTGGTATTTAAAAACAGCATTTATATTATATGATTAAAAAAAAACCCTCCAGGCTGTAGAGAATTTTCTAACATTACATTAAAATCCTTTGAACCTCTTCATTAAATTACACAAACTTTCACAACTCTCAACGCTGAGATGAATCTAGTCTACTGGATTGTGCTGTATACTCGGTGTACTGCATCTAGGAAGGAGTGAACATATTTAAATGGCTTCGTTTCTCTAAATAGAGAATAGAGAATGGAATCAAACATGATGGAGACATACTGTTATTGGAAAATAATCCAAGACAGTCTGTTGTGATGTGCTTGAATACGATTCCCTCTGAACTATTCCCATCTGAAGGTGATTACTTTTTTAGAATCACCAATGCTTATAAAGGGAACTTATCATGCTTTTAATCCATTTATAGTTACACTGAATGTTGTGAACACCGTCTGTGAGAAAATACATTATGACAGCTATAAACAGTTCACTGACCAGGTTATTAAAAAAAAAAAAACTTTGAGGAAATCAGAAAGTCATCCATCATGAGGACTTCAGATTCACTGACTTCAGAAAGTGCTGACACTGGAGACTCCCTCCATAAATGCTTAAGTCACATCTCCTTCCAGAAAGCTTCTTTAGCATATTTCATGATTGAATCCAATTTGTCAAAATATGCTAAATTTAATACACATATTTTATCCATTTATTATTAATCTTATATTATTCCCACAATACAGTTTACTATAGAAATTATAATTAATAACGAAAAGGTTAGAGCTTCCACACAATAAATTTCAGATCCTTTAAATCTCGTTCCTAAAACACGGGAAAAGCTTCATTTCTGGTCCAGGTGAATGTTAAATCTTATTTTCCTTATTTCTTATCCTCAACGCAAAGGCAAAGTGTTTAAAGATCACGATATAATTCAGCAGCACACCGTGACCATGCGGCCATCCATCACGGTAGAAGACCTGGCTGAGCACATCATATTCACTGAAACAGATGCTTCATCTCAATAACAGAAGCCTTTTGCTATTGAATTTGGAGAGGGATGAATATGGAAATCCATTTGGAAGGGGATATGATATTTTTTATTACCTCGCTAGCATGACACAAACTGTGTCAATATTCCTCCTATCTCGAGATAATGAATCACGGACAAAGTGCTGCATCTTAGAAATGCCAATGCATAAATAATGCAGGAGATTGGCTTAGACTGCACGGCCCACGTGGTGCAAAATGGATGGTGTTGTGGTATAACAAGGCCTTACCGTCATGAAATGCTTTCAGACAAATGGCATTTCTTCCTCTCCAATAAATTACAAGATCTAGGAAGCAGAAAAGGACATAAAACTGCAGCCTGAGTGCATTTTGAATAAGCCAGGAGAAGACTGAATGAACTTTGTAAAGTTTACTCCACATGCTTTAGTGTTTTAATAGAAAACCATTTTAGGATCATAGTGATGTTTCAAAATAAACTTCAACTCTCTCTCTCTCTCTCTCTCTCTACCTACCTCTCTCTCTACCTCTCTCTCTCTCTCTCTCTCTCTACCTCTCTCTCTCTCTCTCTCTCTCTCTCTCTCTGGAGGAAGGCAGAGGGTGCTCTTGTGGTGTCCTCAGTAGCCAAGTGCATATCCCATCTTTCAGCTTTCAGGACAGTACATCACTTCCACCTCGCTACCACACAATTTTCAAACAGCAGGAAGCTCTGCAATTACCTGTCTCTGGCTCTGCATTTGTACTCTCGCCTGCCATCAAGCAAGACAACAGAGAGAGAGAGAGAGAGAGAGAGAGAGAGAGAGAGAAACCTCAAACCATCTGTCTGAGGGAGGAAGCTGAATTCATATAATCACACCGCTCTTATTTTAATGGATTATGATTCTATATTAAGAGTACGGTTTATCTCCCAACACTTGGTCAGCACGTAGAAAGAAAATTTTTCCTACTGATTTTTTCCCGATTTCTTTTAGCGTATTTATTTTATGTTCTTTTACTCATTTGTTCATCGTATTCTTTATCGCTATTTGTTTGTGCTTCGGTTTTGTAAGCACTACTGTGCTTTACTGTCAACTATTCAGTAATATTGCAGACAAAGACTCAGTAGTCCCCTGAAGATAACAGCGGGATAAATCACAGAAGAATGAATGAATAAATAAACGTGTCGAAGCTCTGCAAATTTTGACAATTTCTCCTCAAAAAAACGTACAGGCTTTCATGAAGTGAAATATGTTTCTCTCCACTGTAGCACACAAACATCACAGACAGTTTGACATCCCGCGTCGGACTACAAACTGAATCGATTAGGCCGATTTCTGTTCCGCTGTCCAACAACTTGATCACAGACTGATATTTGCTGTGAAGCAGTCACACACACACAGCTAGCAGTGGTTTAGTTGTGTTAGCAGTGTGTGTGATGTGAGCGTCAGCATGATCTCTGCGAGATTTAAAAGGGAATAAAACATGTTCAAAATGTTTTAATGAATATCTGGTGTTTTGTCTAGGCATTGTGATCAAAAATGAATATTTCAGTTAGGCTAGCTTCTTTAGTTTTTTTTCTGATAGGTTTAACTGTAATATGTCTGTGTAGTATAAAATTTAGACTGCACAATACCGTTTAGATAGATAGATAGATAGATAGATAGATAGATAGATAGATAGATAGATAGACAGACAGACAGACAGACAGACAGACAGACAGACAGATAGATAGATAGATGAATGAACATTTCTTCTTCCCTAGCCATGAAATCTGCTTGTCTTAGGCTCCTGGCCTACTGATTTGTCCATTCATGAGATCAATATGATGGAAATCTCTCAGCATTTTTTTCTACAAACACATAACTACGAAAACAGTAGATGTAAAAGCTTTAAAATATAGCTGTATAACATAATGTTCAGTCCTAGTTGACTGACAGCAGGCAGCGGTCCATGGTGACTCACCTCTACAGGTAGGGGTTCAGCTCAGTGGTCATCCACAGGGCTGGAGAAAAGATAAGTCCGGTAAAAAAAAGCCTCTTAATCTCTTCCTCCCTATAATCTCCAGGCTTCCTCCCTGCACAAACTCTGTTCTCGGCATCCTGAACATCAGCACATGCTCTCTGAGCCACATGAGCTACCATCACATTAGCCTCTCCTGGAGCAGAGCAATGCATGCTGGGATGTGGATATGGAGAAAGAACCTGGCCTGGCCTCTGAACTGTATATGCGCTTGGAGTATTACATGCAGAGTGCTGGCATTTGGAGTTTTCAGATTCCTGCTGACTCCCAGATCAGGACAAAAAGGTCATAGACCAGTACATGGAAGATGAAAGCTGGGCAGTTCAGTCTGTCGCAATTAATATGAACATGATGACTAACCTGTACATTTTTAGCAAAGAAACTCTCAACCGCTGAGCCAATGAGCTTGTTAAGGCCAGTGAATGGAGTTTGATCTGAAATGTCTGGCTGCTGGTACGGCTGTAGAGACAAAACTTCAGCATTAAACCCAGTGCATTAAAAAAGGTCTTAATCTTCATGAAAGTCACAACATGCAAAAACCGACCATAAGGTTTTCGGCTTCATTATGTCTCCTCTTAAACTGTAATAATTCAAATATAAAAATGCAGCAGGAATGTTTATTATTTATATTAATATTAATTTTGTGTACTCATTATCTAACCAGCACATTATCTGGTCAAGCGGGCTTTCAAACTGACAGTTTAGTCTGAAACAGAGCACAGTTTGCATGATAAATTGGTGAAGTGAAAGCTGTCATGCAGAACAGGAAGTGCAGCGTGGTACCAAACCCGAGGCTACCTGTAGGAGGTGTTCTGAGTTCGGGTTGCACTGGAACTGTTCCGTGATTCCCGTAAATGTGAAAGCAGCTCGTACTCGGGTCTACAGTTTTTCAGGAAGTAAAGCAGCATGCGTGTGAATTTTAGTCAATGATGACATCATTAGTTTCTACAACACATGTATGATGACTAGCAGGGGATTGATGTGAAACTGAAGAGGTGAGATGCCTTACTGTGCATAACAGCACCAAAATAACACAAAAACAAAACAATATGGTGAGTCGATATGGTTGTGTTCTCCATGAGCATTTGTGATGATGTAAGATCATCGCAAATGCACCGGGAGACTGGAGGCTTGAGCACCGCCCACCTGGAACAAGCTGTGAGAAGCTTGTTTCCTGGTACACATGTGAAACTTGAATCAATTCAAGAAACACAATAAACCACATTCTATTTTTCAAACCATTTTCCCGAAACCAGACAATTTTCCAGATAATCTGCACTCATGGAATAGTACCTCATTATCCCTAACCCCAATTATATAGATTTTACTAAGCAGTTTTTCAAAATATTGATTATTGCATTATATTGACTTATGTTTTATGCTAAAAAAAATGGCATAATAAGACTGCATGGAATTATCTAGATAAAAAAAAGCATTTTGCTTTATGGTCATAATAAGTATGCAAATTAATCCATATTAAATTTAACAAAGTATGAGTATAAACGTACATTTAGGGGGAATGAAAAAAAGCTCCAATACAAGAAATACTTGTGAGAATTTCAGCAATCAATTAGTGAAGATGGATTGTCATGTCTGTTTAAAAAATAAAATATTACCCATCCTCAGATGAGAGTTTAAAAAGTCTGTTTGCTGGTAATGAGGCACAGCACACAAAAGCTCATATCTGACTGTGATGCTTACTTTAAAGTCAGCCAAAAGATCATATTTTTATCCTATCATGAATAATAAATTACTTGACATGGTGGACCCAAGAAAAAAGTCATTAGATTTGACAGCATTTCTTAAAAATAAAATAAAAAAGACAGAACGGCCTATATTTTTCTTTCACTAAGAAAGCTAAATTATATGAATTTGCACATTAGAAACGTCCCTGAGTCCACAGACTTCACAGCTAAGCCCTTTTCCTGGTACTTCCTGGCACAGCCTAATGTTTTTCCTGGTACTTCCGTGTACAAACTAATGTTTTTCCTGGTACTTCCTGGTACAACCTAATATTTTTCCTGGTACTTCCTGGTACACCCTAGTGTTTTTCCTGGTACTTCTGTGTACAAACTAATGTTTTTCCTGGTACTTCCTGGTACAACCTAATGTTTTTCCTGGTGCTTCCTGGTACAACCTAATATTTTTCCTGGTACTTCCTGGTACAACCTAATGTTCTAAGAGTCTAGATGTAGGTATACATCTAGACTCTTAGGTATACATCTAGACTCTTCTCTGTTCTGGCACCGAGGTGGTGGAACAAACTTCCCCTAGGTATCCGTACGGCCGAGTCTCTAACCATCTTCAAACGGCAACTGAAGACTCACCTCTTCCTGAAGTACTTACACTAGCTCTTATTTTTCCCTGTTTACGTATTATGTTGCAAAGTTAAAAAAACAAACAAACAAAAAAAAACAACTCAGTGTTTAGACCCAACTCTAATGCTATCCCAAGTTTGTGTCCTATTGAACCAGTGTTAATGTATTCGGTGACTGAGAACTAAAGCACTTTTGTACGTCGCTCTGGATAAGAGAGTCTGCCAAATGCCAGAAATGTAAATGTAAATGTAAATGTAATGTTTTTTACAACCTTATGCTTTTAAAATTAGAACCAATATTAAATGTATAGCAGCCAGCATTTATAGCAGTATGTTAAATGTATAGCAGTTATGTTTATAGCAAGTAAATATAAAGGGTTAATCTAAGGAGGTAAGCTTTAGGGGCTTTGGTGGCTCAGTTGTAGGTTTCTCCCCTATCATGCGGAAGGCCCAGGTTCAATTCCTAGCCAATGCCTCAATCCCAGCCACTGGATGCAGTGCCGGTCCCAAGCCTGGAAAAATGGGAGGGTTGTGTCAGGAAGGGCATCCGGCGTGAAACATTTGCCAAGTTGTTGTGCGGACCAGTTGGTCCGCTGTGGCGACCCCGAACAGGGAGCAGCCGAAAGCAACTTCTTAATCTAAAGAGGTAAGCTTTATTCACTTCCATTTCAAAAGTATATCTATCTTACCTTTTAAAGTTTAGTCAAAAGGCAGCTTTACTAAAATCAGGATGGATCCCTAAGGAACAAGGGAGAGACTATAATAACAGAAAAACTCAGACAGCTTGGCATAACCTGATACCGAGCATTCAGTATTCTGTCCACTTCGAAGTCAAACAGGCCGCTGGCAGGATTAAAAAGCAGTAAAGGGTCCTAGCCAGTGAAACAATAGGACGTTAGGACAGGACAGTGTAGTGCATCACTCCACTCCAAGCACATCAACACAAAGCGCATCTGATTTCCCGTGGCCTTTTCAGTGTTGAAACAAAGCGCAGGGTTTCGCCAGACAGTAGCTCTTGCTATGTAAACACAGACCTCGTAGGTCTGCCTCCAAACCAGAGCTCCCAACATGGCAGCGACACTGCAAGAGAGCTCAAACAGTCCGGCAGGAACCCTATTGTTAAAGAGCCTAGCAAAATCCTCACCACTGAGCCCAAGCACAATAAAACTGATCCTCGCCAAGAGCCCAGGAGCTTACAATATGTTTAGTTTGGTCTATGGAAAAATCATCATCCACTTGTTGACACAGAGTGGCGCTAATAAGCTGGAACAAGTTTAAATAGTGCTGTTTGTCACTCTACAAATATGCAATGTGGATTTCTTTAATGAAGAGTTTAGCGAATCGTGTGCCAGTGGCACCTCCTCACTTAACGGCAATAACGTCAAAAAAAAAACAAAACAAAAAACATCGGTAATAAACTCAACCCAGGTGTAATTTCAACCATGACAGAAAATTAGACGTGGAAACAGAAAAATAAAGCATTGCAGCCTACCTTCTGATTGCACTTAGATACAAAAAAAAAATTGACAAATGTGGCAAGACTGCAGTTATAATGACTCTCTAAGCCTGCTTCACCTGACCTTCTGTGCTTTGCAATCTGTAGTTTGACCTTTAAAGTCACACTCTCAGCTTCATTACCTCTCCTTAATGACACGCTGGACACAGCCAGCTCCACGGACCAAAATACACACACAGCACGAAGCCATTTGCCTGGGGAAACACGGGACATTTCAATGTGTTCACTGACCACATGTGATATTTTAACACCGACATTCAAACACATATTGAAATGGCAAAAGCAGGGAGAGAAAATAATGGTTTTGCTCTAATTACTATCCTCCTTTATCAGCCGAGCGTGTGAGGAAAAATAAGAGCTGGAAATGCAGACACACTATATAAAATATACTCATTTATTATTCAGTGCTTAAAATGATAGTTTAAGTAAATTATTAGATTATTCCTAATGTTACTCATACACCACTGGGAAATAAGACATATGCTTGAGATGGGTTTTCAAAATGCATGTTTTCCAGTATTTAGTGTTAAAATGAGTAAAAAATTTTCAGTTTTATGTTATAAGAGCTTAATGACAATGTTGTATTTCGGAAAATCATCAAGAGGTCATGAGTTCGAACATCACCGATGCCACAGCCATTAGCATCCAGATGTCTAAGGGCAGGAGTCTTAGCCATGCTCTCTGGTTAGGAAAAAAATCATACTCTGTCTTCCCCGTCAATCACAGCGACACTAACCAATCGTGGGTGTCTGTGACCTCGTGTATGCGGAAGAGGGCCGATAGAGCGTTTATCCAAGCAGCACAACATGAGCAGGCTGAGAAAATGCAGTCGGATGATTTCGTGTGTTTCAGGAACTACATCACATGATGTTTCCTGTTCCTTTATGGAGTCTACTGTATCTGTATATCTATTATCTATCTGTTTAAGACGAATAGCTGGATTTTACTTTAACTACAAGTTTCACTGCTGTGAAAACAATCCTTTAACCAATCACTGCACTCAGAGTTATTTATTAGAGCTTAAGATTGTCTTCTGTCTGGTCCGGGAAAATGCTTCGGATGTCACAGAATTCTAAAAAAACAGACAAAATTAATGGAAAACGTTTTGTTTTTCTGTAATAATATACTTTATCAGCCCGCCTCTGCCATGTGTGTGTGGAGTTTGCATGTTCTCCCCGTGCCTCAGGGGTTTTCTCCGGGTACTCTGGTTTCCTCCCCCGGTCCAAAGACATGCATTGTAGGTTGATTGGCATCTCTAAATTGTCCGTAGTGTGTGATTGCGTAAGTGGATGAGAGTGTGTGTGTGTGCCCTGCGATGGGTTGGCAATCCGTCCAGGGTGTATCCTGCCTTGATGCCCAATGACGCCTGAGATAGGCACAGGCTCCCCGTGACCCGAGAGTAGATCGGATAAGCGGTAGACAATGAATGAATGAATATATATATTTTTTTGCCAAACTAACATGGAAATATTTTCATGTAGGCTACTTTCGAACCTTTCTGCTTCTCTCTGCTTTCTGCATGCAGAGATCAGTTTGTGTAAAGGGTTACGATGTGGTAAGAACTGTCAGTTTATTCAAAAATATCTAAAAGCTTCCTAGCTTAGTGTGATGTCCTGACTGAATGAAACAAACACTGTCAGGAAACTGGCAAAAAACATACACGGTCTGTACAGACAACTTTTAAAATGCTTACTGACCTTATGAAAGACGTCAATAACAAGAAATCTAGTCTAGAGAACAGAGCCGAGAGAGTGAAGCAGAGATTATTTCCCTATCGATGATGGAGTGGAACAGAAATCTGAGCAGTGAAGAGACGATGTTGAGGCTGGTGTTTGATATAGTGAGTGACTTTTACCTCCGGGTGATGAGACAGAGACTGAGAACCTATAAACTAACATGTTTTACTCTAAACATTTGGCAGTAGTGTTATTTTTTTCTGAGGAAATGATGCTGCAAATACAGAGCTAGGATGTGGAATAGGGTTAAAAAATCTTTGAATGTAATTTGTAACTTTTATTTTCACATTTCAACCAGAATCAATCAATCAATCAGTCTGTCTGTCTGTCTGTCTATCTGTCTGTCTGTCTGTCTAATAGATAGCCAACAAAATAGTATACACTGATACTGTATAAATATAATAAGACACTTTGCTTGAACCTGCAGGCGAACCTCCAGAACAGCTGCATCCGAGCTCTTTCACTAGCACAAAAGAAGCATCTCCCTAGCTAACAGCTTAATTACACCTCCATTTTGATAGTTGAAAGGGTGACTTGGGCATCTGTACCAGCGTCAAAAAAAAAAATCACATTATTGAACTAATTAATAACTTAATTATTGCCTCTTGCACGTCAAGCGTGGTTGATGACATAATTATTAAACGTAATTGGCGAGTTAGTTAATTGCACCTTGAGAGATAAGAGAGGTGAGAATGCAGTTCAGCCACTGCTGATCCACTCTGCTCCTTTCATTTCATTTTCCCACCATCGCTCTGGTCTTTATTTCATCCACTCTCTTTTATAGAGCTAGAGACAGGACGTAATCCAGACACAGCCAGGTAGCAATCACTACAGGCTTAAAAACTGAAGAGCACAAACCACGAGCTTGTGAGCAATATCGGGAGCGGGAGGACCCGTCTCGGCTCCTGGGTGACTCTCGGAGGCACCATGCCTACGCTCCAGGCCCTTCTGAAATCTTCGTGATCTCATCCGATTGTCCTCATCACCTGCTTATTATTTCAGAGCCTGATTAGCAGAAGACGAGTCGCTGCACTCTATCCAGCCACAGAATCATCATGTACTGACAATGTTAATGAAATTAGTCTTCTACAGATCCGATCTGAGAATCCGCAGATCCGCAGTCCGCCGCCTATCTTTCAATAGACTTTTTTTTTTCTTCTTCTGAATGCCTAATAGAATTTCCGGCAACACCAGTTAATTCAACTGAACAGAAAAAAAGGATGAGGAATTTTCACATCAGCCAAAGCCATTATACATGGTGTGTATGGGCCTCTTTTGTTTTTCGTTTGAAGTTCGTCTAGCTTGAGCTTGAGGCGAGGCTGGAAAAAAAGAAAAAAAATTCGGACATGAAGAAGAAACGGTAGCGATCCACTATGATTAGAGGAAAGCCATTGTACCCGAGCACACTGACAGATGTGTAAAAGTGGTGGCACTATTAAAGCTAGTATTTTGTATGCGCTCAAATTGGCTCTGGCTGCCAAATGCAAAATCCTTTACAAATCTGGACAAGATGGAAATGCACAAATGTTGATGTTGGGAATGAATGAATAAATAAAAAGTGCTTTGGCAGTGTAATATTTTAGAGTGGCATGGCCAGTCAAAGAAGCTGTCTAAACATGACACATGCGAGGGAAAATATGATTAGGACGGCAATGCCAGCCATTTTTTGTTCTACAATAAAACAGCCACAACAAGATAAGCATTATACAACAGTCTGTGTTGACTGTGAAGATAGAACTACAAAAAACTGATTCAATAACACTAAAAAAAAAACAAAATAGCATCCTGCAAAAAACACTATGCATTAGAATCCATGACCTTCTATTGTATTGTATTGTACACTATAAATAAACACGTCCTTGTGTGTTTCTCACTGTCTTTAGACAATTAAACCTTTTTACCTGGACACTAGCGTATTGACTAATTGCACATTTTCAATCAGTATAAAGAAATTAATTATTTGGTTGCCACAAGTCTGATATAAAATGAGTCAGGACTCTGTAAGCTTTCAGTCTGAGGTGTGTGTTTTTCCCTCTGTTGGGATAACCTTACACAGAACTTTAGTGGTTGAAGATAACACCTTCACATTTTAGATTCAAGCACTTGGGGCATCTCAGAGAGCAGAAACATCTGTGTGAAAAAAAAAAAAAAACACCTTTGGATTTGGGTTTCATTGGAACTTTGTAATGTTAAATGACTCCATGGAGTGTAAAATGACAAATAAATTCACTGTTGAACATAGACACAACAAAACAGGTGCAAATATTTATTATTTTTAAAAATAAATAAATACTTTAAAAAAAAAATCTGTCTGATATGTCGAATCGAGGTGAAATGGACTCCTTGGAGCATTAATGATACCCAACAGATGAAGATAACAGTAACAAATGAAGAGTGCAGTAATCCTGGAATGAGCTCTAAAGTTGTCTAGTAAAGTTTCTAAAAGGTCAGTAAGAGCCCCAAACCATGTCCACTACAATACTGCAGTGTAAAAGAGTAAAAACTAAATTACCAGCTGCTATAATACTGCTATTCATAAATAAAGAGAGAGAGAGAGAGAGAGAGAGAGAGAGAGAGAGAGAGAGAGAGAGAGAGAGAGAGAGAGAGAGAGAGAGAGAGATGGTATAAGATATGTGAAATACTGGAGCTAACTCTAATCTCATCAAAGTTCAATAGGCATTTTTATTCAAAAATGTAGAAATGTAGAAAAAAGAAGCTAGCCAGAGTTAACAAAAGCGTCATTCCTTGAATTTCTACAGATGGGCACCGTACCCTTTGATAAAAGCTTTTTTCCCCCACCTTCACTTGTCAAAGGATCGCGTTTTACCTTTGCAGCTTCTTTTGTCTCTGATCTTAAATAGACGAGTACATGTGGAAAGAGCTGCAGTGGTTTTCTACAGAGATAGCTAGTCATTCCTTTTGACTATGAAAAGCTCAACTATTACAAATGAAAATCTTCATTTTCCAAAGCGAGGACAGCTACGCAAACAACCACTTGAGCATGAAAAGACCTTTCAATTACATTCTTGATGTGTAATAAAAACTGGCCATGGTTATAAAAGGGGGAAAAATGTGCAAGAGCCAAGCATAAAAAAATTATATTTTTTTAAGCTTGGACCATTTTTCCAAGGTAATAGAAACCAGCATCGGCGAGAACAGCATGACAGAACGATTTCCAGCTGAGCTCAAGCAGTAAGGGTCAGAAAGCAAGAGCTAAATATAAGATTATGATTGAAAGTTTGGACACTTGTGCTCTGATTTACTGTATAATGGCAAACAAGACAAATCCATGTTAACAAGATAATGATAAAGTATATAGTTTCAGAACTTTACAGACATTTCAAACATAACCTGAAGAGATTTTCAGATTTATAAGCAACCAAATATATAAAAGAATATAAGCTTTATTTTCTTATTATTCTGCAAAATGAACTTAAGTGTCTATAATCCTGAATGTAATAATAAACTGTACAGCTGCTGTGTAAGATATTTACTTTTGATGAATTGATTATTTATAGATATTTGTAGATCTGAACATCAGTGGTATAAAAAGGGTCTTTATTTATTTATGTATGTATTTATTTATTTATTTTCTGAAATATAAATTTATTTAAAGAAAAGTATCAAACAAATCATCTGATGAGGCAGTAATACAAAATTTGTATTGGATTTAAGTTCATAGACTGCAAATATTAATAATAGATAGATAGATAGATAGATAGATAGATAGATAGATAGATAGATAGATAGATAGATAGATAGATAGATAGATAGATAGATAGATAGATAGATATATAGATAGATAGATAAATAAATAAATAACTATTAAAGGGTCGGTCTGTTAATAATGTAAATAAAAACAAAGCTTTCCCTTACGTAGATTTGGTAGAACATACACTAATCTATCGTAATCCATACAGAAGATAAGGTACGAATAAACAAACAGCAGCAAGAACAACAGCAAGGTCAAATCCCATGTGATAAGCAGCTCTTTTTTTCTGTTTTTTTTTAGAGACCGGTAGTTCCACCTTCTACTTTTCTATTTATGCACAATACAGATGTTTTTTATGAATCCACAGGTCAGAGTTCATTGAGATAAAGCTGGTGTGAAGTGAAAGTAACCTTTACTAAAAAAAAAAAAAAATCTGTGGTTTTCATATCCCAAGTCCTTTCCCCTTCAGTGAAGTTGTGTTTCCATCAGGAGAATTTTACTGGGCTTTGGTCTGATGCTGCTTTAGCTGAAAAAGCTGAGAAGCTGAGATTTTCGGCTCGCTCCATGTTTGTTTACCAAACAGTCAAAAGATGCAAATGCAGAAGTTCCTCACCTATTTTTTTCCCCTCAAATAGCCGAGCACTCGCAGGGAACAACATACAGCAGGGTCCAAAATTCTGAGTCTCAGTGTTCTCGTCTTTTCAAAATTAGAAATAAACAGAAGATATTTATTTATTTATTTATTTATTTATTTATTTGTTTGCTTGATTATTATTTGTTTGTTTATCTATTTTTTAAAGTTATTTTTAACCATTTTAAACAATGAATGCAAGTGTAAATATAACATTCACGATTCTGTACTCTTTTTAAGTCTCTGTTTCTGTGTGTTTTATATTGTCCATGCTAACGGCTTTGTGCAAAAGTTCAGATTTTCTAATCTCTTCTGTTGAATCATGTAGCTCAAGTGGATAAGGCTCTGAGTTGTTGATCTGAAAATCATGGTTCGAGCCCCAGCACTGCGAAGCGGCCACTGTTGGGCCCTTAACCGTCCCTTGCTCCAGGAGCACTTCATCATGGCTGACCCTGCGCTCTGACCCCAACCTTCCAAACAAATAAAGGCTACTTATGTGTTCAAATGAAACTCAGATGGATTTCAACTAAAAATGGATCATAAGGTTCTGCATAAACTCGTGAGGTTCATGCCAGCTCGAGTGCACACTGTCACTGACGCAAAAAGGAGAAGAACCAAATATTACGATTCTCTGACATTCATGATAATATTCGAACGATTCTACTTTATTTGTCAGTAATATTATATGCGATGAAAACTGTTGTATTAAGTTAGAAAAGGACCCTAGTGTAACTTTAAGCTGAATCAAACAGAAAAAGTGAAGATTTGACTCAAGAAGACATTTAGTTTTCTTCTCAGGTCTTCTGTATGTGTGGGATAAATATGGAGAGAGCGCACACTGCCATACTTTGAGCATGCACAACCAACCATTCATCTGAGCTGACAGGAGATTTCCATTAACTCCATGTGCAATTAATCAGCCTCCAGGACAAATGTTGTTTCCCCTCTGGCTTTGTTTAGAGTTCACCACACTCTCTAAAAAAGCAAAGCAAAATCTGATCAATGACAAACCAGCTTGTGTAAGGTGCATCGGCCAAGACCCTGGCCACTTAACCAGGAATTTATCAAAAAGAATAAAATAAATCTGCGAACTCCTTTGATACTCCCATTTGTACAACATCCTTAGAGAGACTATTTTTATAGCGTAATGGTGTAAACAGCTTGCGCTGCTCTGTAGGTCAATCCCGACAGGACACTGGATGATCAGTCTCTCTTACAATATGATGGAATTAATTAACCTAACACGTGTAGAATGATATTCAAATCTCATTTAAAACATAAAACAGCTAAAAGTGGCATTCATCTGGGATGAGGGAGACCATTGCGTATGCGTTTGATGATGCTTGAGTGTCCTCTAAGGTCCTTCAACCGAAATAAAGGCAAGAACATTACTTCAACACCTTTCACTGCGTCTACAGGACATGCTCATCCAGACCTACATGCCATCATGGATTTTTTATTTATTTATTTATTTATTTTTGCTGGAATGGGGATCACCTTCAACTGCTGAAAGGAGAAAGAAAATATGTAAACTTGTAACCTTAGAAACAGTTCCCTTGGAAACAAGGAGAGGAAGTGGAGCTGCAGGTCCTTGAGAGAGACAGAGCGGATGTGGAAGAACATAAGGACAGGAGAAGATTTTAATTTTATGTGGAGATCGTGCTGACTAACATTAAATAAAACAGGGAAAAAACTCTGTGGATACTGTGGGGAAAAGTGGAGATGAGAAAAAAAAAACGGATTGTCATGGAATTCTGTATGAGCTCCAGGGAAATGCAGAACGCTGCTGCTGCTCATATGGCTAGAAGTGTATTTAATATTTAGTGTATATTTTTTTTGCTAAAATTGCAAGTGTAGTCGCCATATGTTCCTGTTGAAGCACAATGAAATTCGAAGCACAGTCAAATCACACAGTCTTACTCTCACACTATATGGATATGGGATTAAAACAAAGGTAGAATTATTCCCAGGAGTTCACTTTCCTACTTGAGATTCCGAACAGATCCACTGGAGAATGTCTTACCCATATAAAATGCCATTTTGATGATGAAATTTTAGCGCAGCACGTGTTAACGACAGTGTGCACACACACTGCTGCGGCGCCAGACATCTGCCACCGGGCCACATCATTCACAGGAAGTGACACCGTGTTGAATCAGCTCGCCTGGCCCTCGGCACACTCCTGCAGCCGAACCCACGCACCACAAATCACCCTGCGCCGGAGAGTATGCGTGTGTTTGACCATGTCACATGTGTGCTACTACAGCACAGCCCCGAGGTAAAAGAATAAAAATTATACACCACCTTTCTTTTTTTTGCGTAAGCAGGGAAAGGAAAAAAAGTATTTAACTTGGATGCACTTTGCAGATAGGGGAAAAAAAAGAAGGGTTGAAATATTATTGCACTTGCTTTAATTGCCCTTATTTGCTGCAATAAATTAATTTGGAGGAGAGGAAATGCAAATGTGCATGAATAAGTTACTAGATAAACCCATTTCACAGTTTAACAGCTGGAAGTTGTTTCTGTAATTTCCATTTTAAATCGCGGCGACACCAACACACATATTTGGGCTCGCTGTCTTCGAGGAGGATTAATCAAATTGCTTGCTACGTAAACATGCCTCCCTCTATCCAACCAAACCCCCCCTCACCCCCACCCCCACACGGCCTCGTTCCAGACGGGCAAAAAGGCAAATCAGATTTCTCATCAATGGATATGGGATGCTGTCTGCTAGAATCCCTCGTATTAATGCAGGTTTCATGAGTCATTCTGCGTGTCAGTGGCACGACTGTGAACTACGGCGACGGCTCTTACGTGGGATTTTACTTGTTCCGGAAACCTTGGCTAACGTTGGCGAAAAAGCATATGTGCAAGCAGCAGTTAAAAAAAAACAGGAAAGGAAAAATCCACCCTAAACCCGCTTAACTACATTCAGAATAATGCTGGATTTATTTAATAATGAAAACATTTGGTTTAAACATCGTTCATCGGCATGTTAGCAGTTAACGGTTTCCTACATTACCCACAATGCCTTTCAGCTAGCTCCTGATTTGTTTGATGGTGCCAAATGAATTAGTCCTCTTTTTATCTCCACGTAAACAGAGCGATGCAGCGGCGCTTTCGTCTTTTTATCATCTACTCTGTAGACTCTGCTCAAACAGATAAGGTGCTAAAGCTTCAGCTGCATCTGCTGCAGACAACACTGACTAATCCCTCTCACTCCTGAAGGAATTCTGACCAATCACGGCAAGTCGCACTGAGAATCCGGCCCACTCTCGTGGCCTATGGTTATACATGTGAACAACACTTTCTGTCGTGGACCGCTTGGACAATTTCCTGCCAGAACACCAGAGAGCGATCGAGCAGGGAGGATTTCTGTTATTGTTTTCCTTGCCATGTGCTTTTGCATACATTTCTGTCTTCATGTGTGTTTGCCCCGCCCAACTCACTGTCCCCCTGATTGCTCCTTCTATATATACCTGATGTGCCTTTGTTTTCCGTTCCCTGTTTTCTCTTTCCGTATCCAGTGCATGCTCCCGGTTTCGTGTTTCTGTGTCCCTGTGTTCCGTCATTTCTTTTATTTCTGTTATTTCCATTCTGATTTAATTCCGAGTGTTTTCCTGGAGCAGTTTGTTTTGATATTTTGTTCATAAAATCCTCTGTCGCTTTTATCATACATTTAGGTCTGAACTCTGTTCCTGTGGAAGCACACACTCTGACACTCTGTAATGAGCTTATTTAGTTCTATTTTACAAAATATAAAATAACAACATTTATTCATGATCCTGACCAGGATACAGCAGTCACTCGAGTGGAATGAATGAATGGATGGATGGATGGATGGATGGGAAAGAATGAATGAATGAATGAATAGATGGATGGATGCATGCATGAATGAAATGGAAAAGGGATGGAAAAGCATGGATAAAATGGAAAAATTTTAAAAGGAAAAATTAATGGAAAGGATGGGGGAAAGGATGCATGGGAAAGAATGAATGAATGAATGGGGGAAAAAGTGAATGAATAAAAATGGGGGAAAGAATAAATGAATGAAGAAGAAAGGAAAGGAAAGAATGGGGGAAAAGGAAAAAGAATGAATGAATGGAAAGAAAAAGGGTAAAGGGTGGGGGAAAGCAAAAGAATGAATGAAGGAGAAAGGGGGAAAGAAATGAATGAATGAAAAAGGGGGAAAGAATGAATGAATGAATGAATGAATGAATGAAATGGCTGGATTAATGGATAAATGAATGAATGAATGAATAAGCGAATGAATAAATGAATGCATAAATGAATGAACAGATGGATGGATGGATGCATGAATGAATGAATGAATGGATGAATGGGTAGATGAATGCATGAATGAATGAACAAGAAAGAATGAATGAATGAATGAATGAATGGATGGATGGATGGATTAATGGATGAATGAATGAATGAATGAATAAATGAATGAATAAGCAAATGAATAAATGAATGCATAAATGAATGAACAGATGGATGGATGAATAAATGAATTCATGAATGAATAGATGGATGGATGAACAAACTAACAAACGAACAAACGAATGTATGAATGGATAAATTAATGGATGAACAAATGAATGAATGCATTAATGAATGGTTGAACAATTTACACCAGACAAATAATATATGTCATGCAGCGACTTCATCTGACTTTTTGCTCTGGTCTACATGTATAAGGTTAAAGCTGCCTGCTCCTCTGACCAATATAATAAAAGTCAATAAGAAGATATTTTTTATATAATAACCAGACAATGAGGCTTTTTCTTACACTGCATTTAACCCCGGTTTATCATCATTCCGAACCAAACCCAGGTTAGAAGAGCACCTCACACTTGGAATTTAGAAGCGAGGTTAGCATCACTCTTCACTCGGGGTTATGAAACCTGCTCTGAAGCAGGACACAACCCCACATTGTGGTGCTAAAGGTGTAGAGCGTGAAATGATGTAGTGTTAGAATGTTAAATTTAGATGCTTAGCAACAGACACACAATCAGACCTTGAACAGCGTGTGCTTCATATCACATGCTTTTTACCTGCACAGAAATTCTGTCTCTTGTGTAATTAATAGTTGCAGCATTTAAGGGAAAAATATTAATGTCAAATGGTGATGGGAAACACTTCAAATGGAGCCAAGAGGAAAGCTTGATATTTTTTATAGTTATGATCCTTCTGATCAGTAGTCCAACACCTTGACCACTAAGCTACCACATTTTCAACACAGTTTAATAATGGACAGTGTCACAAAGCTGCTTTTCAGTAATACAGAAAAATAGAATAAACATGATAAAGTTTAAAATTTAATTAATATTTATCCCTAATGAGAAGCCTGAGGTGACAGTGTTGAGGAAAAACTCCCTGAGATGATCTGAGGAAGAAACCTTGAGAGGAACCAGGCTCAGAAGAGAACCTCATCCTCATTACGGTGACACTGGACACTAAATAATGTCAATGTAAATAATGTTCTTTCTACAGCTGTTTATATCACATGGACTCGTGCAACCAAGAGCTCTTGAGCAAAAAATAGGTCAGCGTAATTTCTGAGCTCATTATAGACTTAACCCTAATTCCTTCCTGCTGAAGTCTTCAAATGTTCCCTGAGCACAAAGATGACCGCCACAATGGCAGTTGCCCGCCTTGGAGCACTAAACAGATACATACTGTACAGATGTTGTGTGTGAGCAACATTATGTGGTATATGTTATTAAAACATTGCGGAATGTTATTCTTGGAACATTTGTCACATCCTAACCTTCATAGAACATTATTAAAACATTGCAGGAATGTTATTAATATGTTAGATGTTCAGATGTTGGTGAATGTTCTAATAATGTTCTATCAGCTAGAGGGTAGGAGTGAAAGGGTAGGAGTCTAGCTAAGAGAAAATCATTAGAACGTATGAATAACATTCCTGTAACGTTCTAATAACATATGCCATATGGTTATATTGGAATGTTATTAGAATGTTGCTCACGATGTTTCTGATCTGTTTAGTGTTCCATATATTCGTATTAAAAAAGAAAAAAAGCCTAATGGTTTGCTAAACAAACCATTAAAGGAACCGTCAGTGACAAGAATGCCAGCACATGTTGTGGTGGTGGTAGTGAGACACTTCCACGCTGACAAATCTACCCTCTCAGTGACAACAGACTGATGACACACTACACCCTGATCATCACTTCCTACAATAACCACAAACACATAATTCAATTAAACATCCTGAAGTCTCAGCACCACATATAATACACTCGTGCATAAATACAAACCTACAACCACAAAACATAGACACACACACACTTCTAATGGGCCGCCACGCCGGTAATGTGTTCAGTCGAGACTCCCTGCAGACTGTCAATTTGACTGTTTCTATTGTTCGAGCTCTCGGAGTCTGCCCTATTCCAAATGTCAGCTGGGGTAATTTTAGAAGCACGAGACACGGAGCTAGACAGTTGTGCCTCAAAAACATCTAATCAAGTCACTCTTTCTGTTTCTCGTGCACCATGCTGTACGCAAACAACCTGTGCAACAGATCGCTGTTAAAACTAATGAATCTATTCTTTCCATGAACACACACACACATACACACACACACACACACACACACACACAATATGACCCGAATAAGTGCAAAAGGAGCAGCGTGAATTCTCGAGACAAATCATGAGGCGATTTCAACCTGACCTGCTTAAGTCTTGAGCAAGATTGAGACTGACATGGAGAGAGAGAGAGGGAGGGGGGGGGGAGAGAGAGAGGGAGAGAGAGAGAGAGAGAGAGAGAGAGAGAGAGAGAGGGAGAGGGGGAGAGAGAGAGGGAGAGAGAGAGAGAGAGAGAGAGAGAGAGAGGATATAGCAAGGGAGCGAGAGAGAGAGAGAGAGAGAGAGAGAGGGGGGAGAGGGGGAGAGAGAGAGGGAGAAGAGAGAGAGAGAGAGAGAGAGAGAGGATATAGCAAGGGAGCGAGAGAGAGAGAGAGAGAGAGAGAGAGAGAGAGAGAGAGAGGGAGGGAGAGAGGGAAGGAGGGAGGTAGAGAGAGGGGAGCAGAGAAAAGGAGAGGAGAGAGGTGGGAGGTGGGAGAGAAGAGAGAGATGAGGAGGAGGAGAGAGAGAGAGGGGAGCAGAGAGAGAGAGAGAGAGAGAGAGAGAGAGAGAGAGAGAAAGAGGGCGAGAGAGAGAGAGAAAGAAAGAGGGCGAGAGAGAGAAAGAGAGAGAGGAAGACAGCTGACAGCCTCCCATTTCATTGGCACACACTCCTCCTGGGCTGACGGCCTCATTCGGTGGCGCAAACTCCGACTCTAACTGTGCCACACTGTCGCTATGAAGAGAAGCTTGCTGTGTCCTGCATGTTTATTTTTTGGTCTGCAAGCAGAGAAGGACTGTCACTCACTGTACATTCTTCACCCCCCCCCCTTCTCACACACACACACACACACACACACACACACACACGCTGATCAACCTCTTAACAACGTGTGCAAGCCAAGCTATATTCATTTATGATTTGTTCACACTTGTTTCTTCAAAATTAAGAATACAAGAAAGCGGACAAACACCACTACGAGTTTATGTAAACACAAAAACTGGGCAACCACTGACTCACCCACACACACACACACACACACACACCTTAAATTAGGACTATTATACTGTAGCAAATCAGAAAAGAAAAGCAAAGAAAAGAGAGGAAAAGAAAAACAAAAAAACAGTGAAACTCATTCTGAGTGTTTCTTAGCAACTAGCTCCTGAGTTTCAACACGTCTTGAGTTTGAATTACTCTTAAAGTTAGGCATATTGATTTAGCCTGGTATTATATCTCATACTGTGGACCATGAAAAGACAGCATTCACATCCCACAATAGTTAACTGTGAGAATCAACAATAATTTCACTCCCTAGACAACGCCATGCATCAATGCTATTGACGAAGACACAGACCCGAAAGCACAAGAAACACACTAGACCTACAGCGTGACACAACACGTCACAAACTCTCACGCTCTCAGCGTGTGGCATGTTTCCCAACGTGATGAGTGCTTTATTCACTCCATGTGCCTTTGTTTTGGTTTGCACTTCTGTCTTGTGATTGGTCTGCTCCGTGTGACTGATTCACTCACCGATTCTCGTCTCCGGTCTTTATCATGAACACTCAGATCATCCTTGTCAAAGTTTCCTTACTGTTTACTGACCACATTTTAACAGAACACGCTGAATATACGCACTCAAGGCCTGCTTCATCACGTCGCACATTTCAATGCATGCATGAATAACAGATTAGAAATATATTAATTATCACTGCCACATAGCGTAAATGGATTAGCATCTTTAAGCCCTCTCTTTCCATGCACAAGGTGTGGAAAGAAGGTTTAATTGGCATACAGGTTGTCTTATTCACTTTAATAAATTCCTACAAAATAAATTATTTTGTATAATGGTGCTACCCTAGATTTGGTTTCCATTTGATATCCATCTGAGACACATCCATAACAGTAGTGTTTATGCTGCCACCTGAGCAAGGCCCTTAACCCTCTCCACTCCAGGGGCGCTGTCCCTGACCCTCTGACCCCAACTTCCAAAGCTGGGATATGTGAAGAAAGGATTTCACTGTGCTGTGACAATAATAAAGACTTCTCTTCTCTTCTTCTTCTTGGTGCTCGTGTGATTCATGAAGAATGACATGAACACAGTGGATTATTTACACAACCATCCATTTTCATATAAAGAAATAAATCAGCTAAATATAGATTGACCAACAAGAGTATAAAGTACACAAATAAATTACACAAATGAGCTGTATTTTTTCTTGTAACGCTTTGTGGGATGACTGGAAGGACCGACTAATAAAAGGAGCTAAGGAAGGACTTGTTTATAATATCTGATTATAATACTTGATAATATTCAGAGAAGACCTTTGCATTTAAATATAATAGGAGACATGAAAGCAAGCTGTCTTTCAGTGTGTGTGTGTGTGTGTGTGTGTGTGTGTGTGTGTGTGTGTGTGTTATGTACATGTTCATCTGTATGCATGCAGTGGTGTTAGTGTCATAACTGAAAGCTAGTGATAGTAATCTTCTGCAATATTGATTTTTTTCCCCTGATAGTGATTTACCATTAAAACGATTTAATCATCCGGAACAGATTAAAAAAATGACGTGGCAAAAATAAAACCTGAAGCCATGGAGCACTGCTGTCACGTGTCATTAGGTCACATGTATACGACTCGGACGTCACTGCGGCAGCGGTAAGAGTAAACTCAATCGTATTCGACTGCTTGACCCACATCATCAGGGTGAATCTAAAAAAATATCAGATTGGATTATCTTATGCATTAAAGGTTCACCATTTTCTTCCTTTAAGCAATTCAACTTGAAAAAAAAAACTAAAACAATTAAGAAATTAGGGGAAAAAACGTTTTACTATTTAAATGAATACAGCAAAAAATGCTATTATTTGTTTATTGATTAAGATATGTAATATATATATATATATATATATATATATATATATATATACTTTAATAATTTAAAAAAATGATTATCTTAAATTAAATTATCTTAATAACTGATATATATATATATATATATATATATATATATATATATATATATATATATATATATATATATATATATATAAAACAGTGGGGCAAAAAAGTATTTAGTCAGCCACCAATTGTGCAAGTTCTCCCACTTAAAAAGATGAGAGAGGCCTGTAATTTTCATCATAGGTACACTTCAACTATGAGAGACAGAATGAGAAAAAATAAATCCAGAAAATCACATTGTCTGATTTTTAAAGAATTTATTTGCAAGTTATGGTGGAAAATAAGTATTTGGTCAATAACAGAAGTTCATCTTAATACTTATATACCTATATACCCTTTGTTGGCAATGACAGAGGTCAAACGTTACTGACTAAATACTTTTTTGCCCCACTGTATACTGTATTAAATTAATTTTACTTTGGTCAAAAATGGTGTCATTTTCAGTGACTCTGGATAAGGCTTCTCCTTTACAGTTTTAAATTTATGAAATTTATCCAGAGTGACTTACCTTTATCTCATTTATACAACTGAGGGTTAAAGACCCAGCTGAGGCAGCTTGGTGGACCTGGGATTTAAACTCTGGACCACTGAGCTACCACCTTCTGATAATAATAATAATAATAATAATAATAATAATAATAATAATAATAATAATACAAAATTAACTTAAAAAATTTGCTTTTAAATTTTAAATGAAAGAGGAAAACTTGCACAGTTAAACTGGGGTATAAAATCAATACAGCACTCACGCTCATGTGGCTGTGCTGAATATCAGCTCGGCTGTGAATCGGCTGTTGGCCCGAGTCTGCAGCTTGAGGACTAGAGCTCATCACAGCCGTGCTGATATTCAGTAGAACCGCGTGAGCGTGAGTGCGATATTGCTTTTATACACCAGTCCTATAAACAAAAAATGAAGAGTGAGTAAGTGACACTTCAGTTCTGTTTCAGCGAGCAGAATTAGACCTCTAAGAAGCAGCACTCACTAGCTCACTTTGAGCTGTACATTACTGTTAAAGGTGCTTCAGGTAAAATTTTCCTTTTCATCTTATAAGTATTCATATTTACTGCATTTAATATTTATATGACTGAGCAGTCAAGGGTTACGGGCCTCGATCAAGAGTCCAGCAGTTTCTGCTTGGGACGGTTCTGGGATTTGATCTCAAAAGCTTCTGATCAGATGTCCAACATTTTAAGCACTTTAGTCAAATGTTCTATTCCTGAAAAGTATTGTTTAGCATGTCTGCTGATGATGCCACTAACAGGACTGTAGAAAGTCTGTGGAAGTGAAGTGATGATACATACGGTGAAACATCCCATAGGAAATATAAGCAGTCAGAATACCGCTTGACCAATCAAATTAATAGACCGGAACTAACTGCTGTATAACAGAATATAATCAGAATAAATGTCACTGGACATAGCGGTGTTGATCTCATAGAAAAACATAAATCTTCCTATATGATATTCACTATCATGACTGTCCATCACTACATTTCCCACCCTCTGCCACAGAGTCTGCATGTAGCACAAAAAGCTTTGCGTTCACACAAAAAGCAAACAAACCATACGTGCGGTTACAATAACGCAGCTCAGCAGCATGAAAAACAAAACGCATTCAAACCATTAGACCAATAAAAGCTGCATCTGTAAAAAGCCACATCCCTAAACCCATCGCTTTACACTCATTTGCGAAACCACTCTAATCCGTTCTGTAGAAAACCAACACAAGAGCCACTTATACAAAGAGAAGCTTAAGTAAAGCTAGCAATCAGAGCCTATAGAAATGTGACTTTTTTTTAGCATCCTTTCTACAAGTGAGAAATGAAAAAAAAAAAAAAAAAATTCTTTGCCCATCTCATTCAGCTTCAGAAATACCGCAAATGGAAGCACAGTTTTCTACCAAGAATGGAAATTTCCTCCTCTTAAAACGTGTAAGATAATGAACTGTACATATTGAAAGGTATGGCCCTTTAAATGAGAAAGAATTAAAAAGCATTGCTGTGGAAGTCATTAACCCTGGCTGCTAATTAAAACTACACATACAGACGGCTCACGACCCGGCCGAAACCTTAGGAGTGTATATAGGTATAGAAATAGCCTGAAAGTGATATCCGAGCCAAAAAGCCAGGCTTGCTCCATGAGTTAAAGGATCTCATCCTTTTTTACTTGACTGGATGGCTGGAAAAGCTGGAAAAGTGTGAGGCTTGAGATATGTAAACTGTGTTACTTGAGTGGACTGCGCAGCCACATATTTGATCAAATTCAGATTAGTTCAGCCTCATTGCGTCCTCAGAAATTGGGCACGGGATTCTATTAGCCAGCCGAAACTACAAATAATTAAGCTGACATGATGCTGTAGGACTGGAGAGGAGGAGAAAAGGGATGTGGAGAGAGAGAGAGAGAGAGAGAGAGGGGAGGAGAGAGAGAGAGAAGAGAGAGAGGGAGAGAGAGAGGGGAGAGAGGGAGGGGAGAGAGAGAGAGGGAGAGAGAGAGAGGGAGAGCGAGGGAGAGAGAGAGAGGGAGAGAGAGAGAGAGAGAGAGGGAGAGGGGAGGGAGAGAGAGAGAGGGAGAGAGGGGAGGGGAGAGGGAGAGAGAGAGAGAGAGAGAGAGAAAAGAGAGGGGAGAGAGAGAGAGAGGGGGGGGAGGGAGGGATGTGAGGCATATGCAGAATTCTAAAAGGAAACCTGAAAATCTGCAGCAGTGTCCTTCTGGGAGTTTCCTTCAAACTGATTCCCAGTGAATCAAATAATGGACACAGAATTAGACGCCTTGCTCTTTTTGTTTAATCATCGGGATGGGAAGGATCTTGTATCCCCGTCTCATGTTAATAACTCGATTCACTTTCACACATTCTGCTGATCACAGTACTTTTTGGGTTCCTGAATCTCATTGGTCAGATGTTGATTCTTTTTCTACAAGAGCATGGCCCCCGAAGATAGTGTGCAGAACTGGATTCATATGAATTCACTCACTCTATAGTATTATACAGCTTTGTAAGGGTGATGTAAAGGCTAATGTTTTTAAGAAAACATGATATTTAACATAAAAACCCCTTCATTGTTGATATGGTGAATCTTTTTATGGTGAGATTTATTTGAAGCTTAAGGAAATCTCCAATTTGAGTCAGGTGAATAGTTTTCATTTTCTGCCATGGGAAAGTCTTCATGATGAGGAGCTTCTCAATAATGCGCTCTATCTTACATGTCAGACTAGACTCTAGCATTTTTGGAAATCGCTGCAAATATGGCAGCAACCGGATATGACATAATGTGATGTTCTGTTTTGTTGGGTTTTTTTTTACATTAATTTTATTCTTGTTACCAACAAGCTACCCAGCTTCATGCTTTTACTATATTCACTTCCAAAGTGATAGAACTTTACCCAGCTAATGTGTCTGTGTTGATGGATCTACAGTAAACACTGCTATAAACTCATGCAGTGACACTGTAAATCAGGCAGATTCTCATTTGATGTTGATTTTATCTTCTTTTAAAGCTGCGACGTATAAAACGGGATGGTGTGCTGCAGATATACTCAACACTTCCTCTATCTTGGCTTTCTGAAGAGGTCACACTGTGACATGTCAATCTTCTGCTGGTCACACATCCTCACCAGAGGAGAATTCGCAGGTCCGAGTTCACCAAACTCAAAGAAATGAGAATTTTCTTTGCATTTAATTATTGTGGCTGTGATCTCCAGCATTGACATGCGCATGAATGGGAGTTGTTGGAGTAAAAATTGTTGTCATGTTTTATTTAAAAAAAAAAAAAAAAAAAAAGGAAACTATACATGAAGGTTTAGGACAAGAAAAACCAAAGCTTCATATTCATGCAGCTCCTGATCTTTCCTTTCCTCTGCTTTTTCAAAACTTCACTCAGCCTCCATCAGCACAGTGCTGGCAACCTCAAAACTCACAGCGATGAAAAGATTACAGCAATGATGACCCTCAGTTACCAGATGTTTTCAGGTTTTTTTAGATAAAAACAATAGGGCAAAAAAACCCTTCAGCTCTACGATGCCGTTGCTTTTCTCTTCCGTCCATTTCAGTCAAAGGAATCTGTTTAGCCGTGTTGTTCTGTGCAGCTCAGGCTAAATATAGGAGCATTAGGGCTGAGGAACAGCATAATTCCTGATAGCTCTAATGTGTTGCACAGAGGAATAGTGCGCTTCTGATATAAGAGCAGCCATGAATTAGGCATGCCCTTGTCTCTTAGTTATCCGCTCTCTCCCTACTCGCACAGGTATCATGAAAAAAATGATATGAATTATGCATGCGATTCACTGCAATAATAATTACACTATGAAAAGATCTCCATATTGATTCCTCAACGTTTCTTTGCAGAAAAAAATTGAAAAAGAATTGCATGCAAATGTCATTGACTGATTGCGTGCAGGTGAAAGCTTGTTAATTAAGGCTTTATAACACAATCAGGCGTGATGTCGTAGGGAAATAATCAATGGTGAGGTTGGTCCATGTACAAGTTCAATGTAACCATGGCAAAAAAAGTGCTTTATTCCTCTTATACCACAGCGACTGAATGAATGACACATCATGCACAACAATTAAGATTTAGACTTAGTTGTTAAGAGTTATATTTAGTTGTTCCCACACCTGCCTCTGTTTTTACTGAGAAACCAGAAAGTGTCCTGAATTCTCTCCCATAAAACACCTTTTTTAATATGTTTATTATTAGCCTTAGGTTATGTCTATCATCTACCATTAAAATCCCTGGTGAATGGCTTGTTACTATAGAAATGGAAATGTATTAGGAGTGCATTAATATAGTGTGTGGAATCGTTGAAGGCTGTCTCACTGGACCGTCTGCGTTTCACTCCCTCTGCTGGCAATGCACTCGAACTGACAGCATGACAGCCACAGACACACACACACACACACACACACACACACACACACTGATCTTTAACAGAACCTCACACTGATATACATCATCAGTCTCTGACTATCATGAGCGAATAAATCGGTGGTTTTCTGTAATAATTATACAATATATATGATCATATATTTATTATATATGAATCAGTTCTAATATTATGAAACAGTGTGAATAATCTCACACAATGGACGTGAACAGTCAGTTCTCAAAGTCAATGTGTTGGAAGCAAGGACTTCCATGACTGGATCAGAGCATCTCCAAAACAGCAGGTTTTGTGAGGTGTTCCTGGTGTGCAGTGGTTAGTACCTACAAAAAGTAGACCAATGAAAGAAAACCAGTGAAGCCAAGGTTTGGATGGGGAGCAAAGTCTAACCCATGTGGTCTGATCCTAGAAGAGCTACTGTAACACAAATTGCTTATAAAGTTAATGCTGGATACGATAGAAAGGTTTCAAAAAAAACAGAGCATCACAGCTTCCTGTGTATGGGGCTGTATAGATTCACAGACTGCCCATGCTGACCTGTCTCTGCCAGCCTACTTGAGCATCAAATTTGGACCATGGATAAGTGGAAGTTGGTGGCTGACTGACGTATTTGTGTGTTTGTGTGTGTGTGTGTGTGTGTGTGTAAACCTTTTCCTCCACACTGGATGAATAAGCATGTAGACTTGGCGCTTGCCATTTACACTCAAACAACATCAGAATTCTTTGACTGGCAGACTAAACAGACAAATCTTACTGCCAGTCTCTTAAACACACTGACATTTAAGGCCGTGTTGGTGGGCGGTGAGGGCAATTGGTGGTGTGTGGAGCCAGCGGATAATTTGTTTTGAAAATAGGTGGATCGGGACCAAGCAATGGGCTGCAGTAATGGAGGCCCTGCAGATGCCTGCCATTATACTGCTGGCCCTCCCCAGTAGCCAAACACACAAACAGAGGTCCATTCTCCTGGCGCAGCTCAACCGCTCCAGCTGCCATCATCCACTCAAACACACTCTCACACACAAACCCTCCTTAGTCTTCTCCATCAATCCTCAGCAGTTGGAAGCCATAAAATGTGAGCTGAACTTCACACACAACACACTCTGTCCCCATCTCACACTTGAGTCTGCCTATTCTACAGGCATAACAACACTACCTGATGTTTTCGCTAAATGGACTGTAATATCTCCATGGCGATAAATCCTTTTTGAGAAAGGAGTTTTAGATTTAGGTCATCGTATATGGCAGGTGAGACTGATTGAAAGGAAATTGGAAAGGGTGAGAGAGAAAAAAAAGGAGAGAAAACAACATCTGTCGTGTCTGGGCTGAGGTATTATCCAGGCGACTAAATGTGCTTTTTCAAATCTAGACCAAAACAAATGACTTTAATCAAGCCTTTATTATCAGGCAGAATGGATGAAGAAACAAGACAGTCCTTTAAATGAACCACCCTGCAGACAGGGTTTGACGATTCCTCCATCTGTGAGCTGTAGGATGGAAGCTCATGTAGAACATGGCAATGCTGGATGGAGGATCGGCACAGAAACACCATTAGGACGACACCTCCATTGAGTCCATCGTTAAGAGATACTGACAAGTGTTTTAATGAGATAACAAGCATGGTTATGCAATTTCACAAGCTTTGAAAAAGTGGAGGGTGAATGCTGCGGACAGGCTGTGAAAGACAATGCTGAGAGAAACACACGAGAGAGGGCACAGTAGGGTTGAGGAGGTGTAGCAGTCTAATACAAGGGTTTAAACAGGAGTGTCAAACATGCAGCGCATGGGTCAGGACCAGCAAGATAAAGGTTCTAATCTGGCCCGGCAAATTGAATAACTAAACTGAACAATTATTCCAGTAGAGAGCAAAATAGTGCAGCAAACTCAAGACAAAGTCAGATAGTAACTAAATGAGCTAATGATATTATTGCGGAAGCTAGAAATCGTACCTATACGGCTGAATTAAATCCACTTAATTAGAAGTTTTATCATGAAAAAATGTGGAATAATTCAAGGAGGGTGAAAACACTGCTCAGTAAAATCATAATTTGGAGATAATGTTTTCTTGGTTGGGGACACGGTGGCTTAGTGGTTAGCACGTTTGCCTCACACCTCCAGGGTTGGGGGTTCGATTCCTGCCTCCGCCGCGTGTGTGTGTGTGTGTGTGTGTGTGTGTGTGTGTGTGTGTGTGTGTGTGTGTGTGTGTGTGTGTGTGTGTGTGTGTGTGTGTGTGTTGTGGGGTTGTGTGTGTGTGTGTGTGTGTGTGTGTGTGTGTGTGTGTGTGTGTGTGTGTGTGTGTGTGTGTGTGTGTGTGTGTTCCCCCAGTCCAAAGACATGCATGGTAGATTGATTAGCATTTCTAAATTGTCTGTAGTGTGTGAATGAGAGTGTGTGTGCCTTGTGATGGGTTGGCACTCTGTCCAGGGTGTATCCTACCTTGATGCCCAATGACGCCTGAGATTCTCTGTGACCTGAGAATAGTTCGGATAAGTGGTAGTGAATGAACATTTTCTTGGTAATGAATTGCAGTCTTCTAGCCGAATGTTAACAGATTACACATTTTAGATAAATGCACATTCACGAACATCATATCAAGGAGCTGTACACGTGGTATTGGTCTCTAAAGTGGGTTTTGGGCCAACCCACTTGACATTAGACTAGATGTAGTGTAGCCCTTAAAATGAGAAGGACGGCCCTGGGTTAAACTGAGGCTGCAGCTTTAAAACCACCTCTCAACCAAGAGAGAACAATAAAGATGAGCTCGTACCGAAGGACGAGGAGCCTGGTGTGTGTGTGTGTGTGTGTGTGTGTGTGAGAGAGAGAGAGAGAGAGAGAGAGAGAGAGAGAGAGAGAGAGAGAGAGAGAGAGAGAGAGAGAGGGTGATAGTGGCTGTCTACTTCAAGAAGAAGCAGAACTAAATAAAAAAAGAACCACTGGTGAATACACTGTTTTAAGTCTACTCAAAAAGTTGTCTGTCTAGGCTAGGACACGCTGTTCCAGTGGGATAGTAACATGGTTGTGAGAGAGCTGTGAGGTGATGTGACATCTCAGTGTTATTTTAACAAAAACAGGACTTGTGAAGAAGTATCCTTGGACTGGAGATGAACAAATTAGATGACTTAGCTTAGTAGACTCAGTTTAGATTGGATCTGGTAAAGGAGTGAAATGTAGTAAATTGCCCATATGGACTATGACAGTAAATATATGAACATAAAATACGATGAACGAGTCAGATGGTTTAACTCTTCTCACAGTTGTTCTCTAACAATAAACAATTGAAGTAGAGTGCTTGGGCTTCTAAAAAAAGCGACCATGGTAAGAAAAGGGAAAAGAATTAGGCAAACTGGGGTCTTAAATACTACATATTTAAAAATTAATTGTGTGACATTAAATATTAAATACTACAATTTCCCAATAACAGTCACAGTGTTAAGACTTTAAAAGCTTTAAAGTGAAAGAAGAAAAAGAATTTGCTATTTAGGCGAAGTTTGAAATGAGTTTAGTGGAAACATTCCTTCTCATTCATCCTCAGTAAGAGCTTTATTCTGGTCAGGGGCCATGACGGACTCAAAGTCTGTTCTCGGAAGAGAGCATGCACCCTGGAAGGGCCATTAGTCCATTGCATCATGCACACACCCATTCACACCTTTTCCCTTCAATCCACATGAAGGGATGTTTTTGGTATACGGGAGGAAACCATATATAAACATAAGAATAGGGTTTAAATGTGATTTCAGTGACTGTAGCATGGTTGTCTCAAATAACCACTCTTTACAACCGTGAGCTGAAAAGTAGAGCAGAAAAACATCTCAGGATGCACAAAAGAGCAAATCATGAGCCAGATGGGCAACAACAACAGAAGACCACCTAGGCTTCCACTCCCATAAGCCAAGGACATTCATCTGAGGCAACAATGGGCAACAACACAAAGTAAAGAATAGAAAAAAACAAAAACTGAAAAGTGTGCTCAAATGTACTCATGTTCTTGACATAATGTGATACGTGACGTAATGTGATATCATGAAGTGATATTTGGACCGATTGTGCATGTGGTGGTTAAAATACACAATGTTTAACTGTTCTGCTTCAGGCAAGGCTTCTGGATTATTCTTTGGGGCTCAGGAGATGTGAGAGTCTTATTCTTGCACAGGGTAGGGGTTTAAATCAGGTTACAGCATTAGCCAAAGCTTTGAACCAAGAGACAGTGTATACTGGAGACAGGCTGTGAAAAAAAATTCGGGAAAGAGGGAATTATGCTAGCTCTCCAGATTGTTCTTTAGGGGTGAGGAGGTGGAGCAGTCTTATGCTCTGAGGTTAAACCCAGGTTGCAGCATTAGTAAAGGCAGCAGGCAGCAATTTGACAATTTCAGTAAGAATGGAATTCCTCCGAGAGATGCCTCACTGCATTCATCATTACCACCACCCCAACAGGACATGGAGAGGGAACAATATCTCTCAGGCTCTGCCCTCCATTTTGTAGGTCGCAGATTGGAGGATGAACTGGGGCTGGCTATTGCTGATCATCAGCACTCAGGTGATGTTTGTTGCCCCACAGATGAAAATGGAAAGTCGCTTTAAATAAATGGGCAAATTCATTTGTGATGTCGTTTTTTTGCTCGTCAGCGCAACCTGGATGCACAAAGGTGAGTTTTTTATTAAAATCTGGACAATGCTTATGTTATGGGCCACTGAATGCTGGCCCTGTAACCCAAAACTTTCATTTAAATCAGTTGCTAACATGATGGCTGTATGCGACTACATCCTCTCTGACTCCTTACAGACAAAATAGAGGAATGAGATCCTTAATGTAAGCAATGGGTACCAAAAAAAAAAAAACATTGCCAAAATTATTTACAAATGGACAAAGTCTTTAAAAATTGGTGGACATTTCTGAAAAGAGGAAGGAGCAGGAGGCAGGAGGAATGAAAAATAAATTTCACAGAGGTGTCTAGTTGTATTCCATAAGATAAGATAAGATAAGATAAGATAAGATATAAAATAAAATAAAATAAAATAAAATAAAATAAAATAAAATAAAATAAATTAAAATAGAATAGAATAGAATAGTACCCAGTGCAATAAATGCCTTAAAATAGTAGTTTAGAATTGTGGTAAAATCCCACACCTCATGAAACATTTGATCAAACTAAAGATTAAACTAAGACAATTGAAACATCTTTTTGAGGTTCAGTCCCTTCCGAAAAATCCAGGTGAAATATAACAAAACCAAACAATAACCCATAACCAAACAATGAAAGAAACAGTGTTTTGAAACCATATCAATTTGTCCATTTGGAATAAGCAGCTAGTCATTTACTAGCCATCTATTAAGCTAGCATTCAGCCAACATCAGCTACCATTTTGAAAAGACATACTAATTTATTCTGCTGAAGTGTATCATGTTGCCATTTCATGTTGTATGTGTAAGTACAGGGAGGAAAGCACACCTTTCACTTTCAGTTAGAGTCCTTTAAGAATGTACAAAGTCCCAGGTTTAGCTATGTTAACTATGTATGCAGTATATTATTTACAGGAATAAAATCTGTGGTCGGCTGTTGAAGCCCATTCACCTGAAATTTCAAAATATTGCATTCCAAGACACTTTTCTGCACACTTCAGTTATAGACTGGTTATTTGTGTCTAGACTTCATCATTTCAGACTTCTCAACTGTGTGTGATAGATCTTTACGGCTTCGACAAACTTTGTCGTGCCAAGGCCAAGTATCCAATCCAAGCAATCATCCTACAACAACAACAAAAAACAAGTTCAAGCACTCCCAATCCTCAGCAGTTTGGTAATATCATTTACCTCTTCATCTCCTAACAGGATAATTTGGTAGTTTATTAATCTAAACCTAGCTGCCAAAATTTGGCACTGTGAGGAGGGGTTAATAAAAGTAAGGCCTCTGAGTGTGAATAGTACTGCAATGTCAAATCATAGGAGAGTATTTTAAATATAAAGTCAAGGAATTATTTCTCCCAGATGAATTAAAGAGTACAAAAACTTTAACTCTGGATTCCCTCATTTGAATCTGACCTTTTACGATACGATTGGAGAGGGAAAAAAACGTTGAAATTGTACGAAGGTGTGGGGAAAAAAGAAATGACAACTGGAACAGCTTATTATTACTGCCCTTAAAGAAAGTAATATGACTTTCCCCTGAAGCAAAAACACAATGGTCTTGATGGAGGCAAAGACAAAGTCAGCATTTTTCCAATACACTCCACTGCGCTCAGAACTCACCGCCTCCCCCATACCTTTTTTCTTTCTTTCCTTTTTTTGTTGTTGTTGTTGATGGCAAACCTGGGCCGATGTACTGCCAGTTTTATATTTCATCTTCAAAACAGAAATGAGATTGTGTATTACCTCCATCATAAAAATGCATATTCTGATCGTTCATGGGCTTTTGCAGTCAGACTCGGCAAAGGCCGTGCAGAATAATTATGAGGGTCGATCTCGATCTCCCCTGCAGCAAAGCATTCTGTCAATACTCATCCACCTTGGAGAGTTACAGACAGCGAAGACTCATCATTAGCATATATGCACACCATTGCCTGATTCACTGTGGCTGATATTGCTGAATAGGACCCCTGTCAGTGTGCGGTTGATCATGACCATGACGATCGTTTGTTATGGCCACCAGATCCTTCATGTTGATGGATGCACCACTCCTTGTGTTTTAATTCATCATTCTGCTATGTGTCTGCTGCCATATATTAACAACAGAGAAAAAGGATGAGAGCGAATGTGAGAATATTTCCAGAATGTATCATGTTTCCATAGACACACAGTCTGTCCTCTAGAATGGGTTTTACTGCAGATATTATTTGATTCTTCTGACACTTTAAGAATACCTTATTTAAAATTGCACATCGACACACTGACACATCGACCTGCTTATTAATCTTTATAAATAATAGATGATCTTCAGTGGAGTCTAAGATCCATTTTAGGATGAAATTCTGAATTGATTTTTTTTTTTTTTTTAGGTTTAAACTTTTTTCATTGACACATTTGTCTGTTTTTACTTTGATTAACAGTTTCCCAAATTTTCCACAATGGTATCCGCTTAACTGGTCAATCAGATCAAGTTCCAAAACTTTAACCTTCAGGGTAATACTATCATTAATTCCATGGGCATCTTGTAAATTGCAAACTAGATACAGAGTTTGCTGTCTCCATTACTGCTACACTGGATTTCTCATTAAAATGACATTGAATGTCACTGACATCTGGTGTGTGGGGGGGGGGGGGGGGGGGATGGGGGGGGGACTGCTTGAAGTACTGTAGTATAGTATAGTACAGTAAAGTATAGCATAGTGTAGTATAGTATAGTGCTGTGTAGTATAGTGTAGGGTAGTATTATATAGTATAGTTTCATGTAGTATAGTATAGTATAGTATAGTGTAGTTTCATGTAGTGTAGTATCGTGTAGTGTAGTATAATATAGTATAGTTTCATGTAGTATAGTATAGCATAGTGTAGTGTAGTATCGTATAGTATAGTATAATATAGTGTAGTGTAGTATCGTATAGTGTAGTATCGTTTAGTATAGTATAGTGTAGTATAATATAGTGTAATATAGTGTAGTATAGTATAGTGTAATATAGTGTAGTGTAGTATCGTATAGTGTAGTATCGTTTAGTATAGTATAGTGTAGTATAATATGGTATAATATAGTGTAGTATAGTATAGTGTAATATAGTGTAGTATAATATCATATAGTATAGTGTAGTATAGTGTAGTGTAGTATAGTATAGTATATTATAGTATAGTATAGTATAGTATAGTGTAGTATAATATAGCATTGTTTCATGTAGTATAGTATAGTATCTGTTCCATTTGTGCAACTGTATGATTTCTTCCCTATCCCTATAAGACTAATATATTAGCACTAGAGTACAACAATCTAATGCTATTCTTCAGAAGAGATGGAAATGCCTCCTTTAGAGTTTCTGCTCCACTTGCATGTCTAGTCCACCAGATCTTGACATTGCACTGATGTGAATCCTTTCAAAGTGTCTTTCCAGTATTCTTTGACAGCAGTGATTCCCAATTTTAGTCACAACACCCAAGGTCTTGGTAATTGGGGTGCCAGTTGTGAGGTGCTTTTAATGTCACCATAGCCCCTTTCACTACAAGATGCATGATGTGAAGTAGTTTGACTGAAGCGAGAGAGAAGAAAATGGCATATAGTTAGGCAAATGGATACAGGTGCCAAGATAGCGTTAATTACGCTTGATAAAAGGTAGTCGATGGATGGACAGCTTGACTCACGTGCGGTGCTCGTTATGTACTTGATGTGGTATGTGGAATCGCAATAATTTTAATATTTTGTTTGGTAGAGGTCTGAAGGAGTGGTGGCATGATGGCACAACATAGTCCTAAGTTTAATCCTGAGCTCAGGTTACTGTCTGTGCTGAGGTTTTCATGTTTTACTCAGTCTGTGGGATCCTCTGTGGGTTCTGGTTTCCTCCCACCTCCTAAAACATCCCTTTGTATGGATGTATGTGTGGTGCACTGTGAAGGACTGGAATACCATCTGAAAGCTGAAGATCTGCCACAAACCTCATCAGGATGAGTGACGGGTGATCAACTGCTTGGAGATTCTGGAGAGTTAAAGGTACACCAGTTGGCTTGAAGCAGCTAGCTAGTTCATGTGCTTATGATTATATATTTTCTTGGCGCTTCAGAGGTTACAAAGAAAGAATGTGAGGTTCTAGTGTGCAATAGTACATGTGTAATATTTCTTAACATTATTTGGTGATCAGAATCCATATGATGACCATCTAACAAGCACATCTTTATAGATGATCTGCATTCATTTATAAAAAGGAACTCAAACTAAGTGGACTGAACACAAATCTCCCAACCTGTTAGCCTGAATGAGTAAGAGGGGGCATGCAAGGTAGCTTCATTTACTTTGCCACTATTCCAGAAATGCACTGTCTATTCCCACGGCAGTTGGCACAGCGCCTCCAAAAGTGCTGCTTAATGAAAATGAAAATTGCACTCCTTCGTCCGTATTGATTCTACGTGGCTTTATATCTGGGGAGGTCACTATCAGATCTGTGTAACTTATTTTGTGATACACAACCTATTACTCCAATTAATTTTGCTTTCGGTTCACACCTGAGTTCCAACCAAGGATAAACACCTGTGGGACGCCACTGCACACTGACCAGATTTTTACTTTGCTTTTTATTGAGAAGGGAAAGCATTTTTCATCCTTTCTGCATAATAGCATCATATTAGTACTCCATCTCGAATCTTAATGGACACAACCGAAGATGATTATGGCTCCCCCAAAGCTATTTGTATTGAGCAAAATTGAAGAGGCTTGTATGTCAGCCCTCATCTCATTCTTCATCTAATTCCAGACAACCTTCCTTACCCTAAAGTACTAACTTCCTTTCGCAGTGTTGTTTTACTTTTTAATTAGCTGAAGGTCAGAAGAATAACCCTTGAGTCCAGGTGAATCCATTCAGCTAGGCCAGGTTCAATGAGCCTCATACAGCTTAGATGTAGAGACAGACAGCTTCCTTTCTAGCATGTTCTGACTAGCAGGATTGGGAAAGCCATTACCTGTGATCTTTCCTGGAATTTTGTTTCATTTAATATGATTATTTCCTGTGTCAATCCCATACCCAAAGACACTGAGGAACCAATTTATCAGACCTGATATCTGGTGCGGCTTTGATAAGAGCCCGTGCGGTAAACAAATTCATTTTTAATTTTGGTCTTATTTTGATTCTTCCTTCCTTTCAGCAAGCTGGAGTGAAATGTCACAAGCATGTGGTGCAGTATACACAAAGACCACCCAATGCCTCCTAATTAGGCTTCTTGACAAACCAGGTAGGCCTTCCATGTGTGCTGATAAACGGGACAAGCTGCTCACAGGTCAAGCAAACCGGAGCTGCAACACAACTGGCCATGCAAAAGTAACAAAGGTTTTGCTATTATTTCTCAGTTATATACTTCATAATTCAACTACACAACACCTGAAGCTCTGTCACTCAAGTGGCAAAAGTGGCAAAGCTTTTAGCTTGCAATGTCACCAATGAGCACCTCAATGACACCACAAAAATGTCTACAGCTGTCACTGTGTGGTTTTTTCAGGCTAAAAGTTCTTGAAAGGTGATGAATGAGCAGGACACAGGAAATGTGCTGCCTTGTCAAAAACACTTCACTGGCCCTATTTACAGTGCAGTAGAAAGTTACTTCATGAAGGTTTTGCTAATTAGAGATTCAGTGAAATGCATCTTTTTCCACCACAGACCCTCTTTTTTGTCTTTTATTCTACTGATATCAAAAATAAAGGTACCAAGCTGCATTTTCTTTGTCGCTAGGGACATCTTTTGTACCTTTAGTTCTTCAGATCTTTAGTATCTTTTGCCTGGAAAGTTGCATGAGGTGCTCCTTTCATTAGCTTTTAGAGCAAAGCTTTAAAGGCTTTAAGGTCCAATAATGTACAAAAGCTGTACTCTTGATGGTTCCATACCAGCAACAAGGAAAAGTGCAGACCTTTATTTCTGAGAGTACATGTTTTTCATCAAATTCAGATCAATGCTCGTTCGGCTTTGACGTCTAACCAGGGTGACATCATGTAGAGAGGAGCAGACAAGCAGTGTCTTCAAGGATATCCATGCAAAACTGATTTATGTTAGCACAAAGTAACCCCAGATTACACTTTCATCCTTGAATGCCTGTCACACAGCATAACCCAATTAAAGGATCCTATTACACCCTACTATGAAAGAGAGAGCAACAGCAGCAAACCACCTGCAGGTATAACCTGGCCAAGAGAAAAAGAGAAAATATCTGAACTGACCTTGATTGAAAGAAAAATTTTGTATTCTTAACTATGAATGTTATAGAACAGAGGTGACAAACAAATGACCCACAAGCTGGGACAAGCCTGATAAAAGTTTTGATCTGGTCCACCAAATCTGTTAGAAATTAAAATTAATTTCTGCTGTAATTAATTAATATAAAATCCAATCAGCTTATCATGTGACAGGAAGTGTGGTTGGTATGACCTGATTGGTGGCACCAGATGGGTTGGTTGAGTTTTTTTAGAATCTGCTCAGCTCCTGCTCCAGAATCTTACTTCACAATCTCTAGAGTTTGCACAGAATGGTGCGACAAACAAAAAAAACATCTGATGGTAAGTCAAATAAGCGCTCTTTACAACTGTAGTGAGCAGAAAAGCATCTCAGAACACTGGGGCAGATGAGCTCGACAACAGAGGAAGACCGCCTCAGGTTCCACTCCTGTCTGCCAAGAACATGAATCTGAGGCCACACTGGACACAGACTCCCCAAACCTGGACTGGTGAACATTAGATAAACAATACCTATTAAATTATTTTTATTCAGATTTAATTCAATGGCTAAAGCCAACAAATCAAAGGCATCTAATGGCATCCTAATCTCTTTTTTCCAGTCTCTCCATTCATACCAACAAGCTGAATGATAACAGCTAGCTTTCAAAATTGACAACTAGCAAACTTGTCATGATAAACACAAAGTATACATAGCAGCAGACAGATTACAGTGATGAGCATTAGGTCTCATTCTCGCTGTCACACTCTGATGCTATGTCTTGTATGCATTAATTAAACGCTCCTGTAAATATATGACCTACATGAAATTACGTTACACTTCAACTTGCGAGGCTGCCTAAGAAATTACACCCTCATCCTTCAGACGGAGCGTATTATCTTCTCAAATGGCCAATTTGCTCAACCCGACAAAGAAGTTGAAGCTTTCTTGGGATTGGGTACGACAATGCAAAGAAGGAAACTAGACTCCCAAAGATTAATCTAGTCAACATGCTAAACTGGTTAAAATGAATCAGTTTTTGCTTTAACTATGGAAAAGATGCCTATTTTTTTGGCTGACTAGTAAAAATAATTAGCTAGACTCTGAATAGAGTACAGTATTGTGGAGTAGGTGATATTTCTGTGGTAGTAGTGCACATTTACAGCATTTGGCAACCCACACTCACCTCATTTTATTCAACAGAGCATTTGAGGGTTAAGTGCCTTGATTAAAGCCCCAGCAGTGTCGGATTGGTGGAGCTGGGATTCAAACACACAACATTCTGAACAGTAATCCAGCAAGGCGTTGTTTGAATCCACTGAGCTACCACATCCCCATGGGAGTAGCTGGTCATCTCAAACTGAACACTGCTTAATCAGAATTGATGAATTACTCTACGGTACCTCATACCATTACCGTCCACATGAGCGCCCACTCACTGTAAACACCAAGACTTCCTTTACCCAAAGCTTTCTTTAAAAAATGTGCACCATTGTTGTTTCGGCCTTCAAACAGAAATAAAAAAATTCTCTTTAAAGCTTCCTCCGTGCCCCAGTGCATTTCATTTACAAGTTTGCGTTGAATTTGGTTGCGTAATTCCACGAGGGGAGAGGTAGGCTTTTGTTCGTGCACATACACTCACGAGAAGATGCTTTTTTTTTTCTTCCACAAATAAAAGATGATACTTTGAGACAGAGCAGCTTTGTGTGTTCCTCACACCATGCTTTTTCTCCTACAGCTCCAATCCAAAACAGGAACAACAGCAGTTAGAGAGAAATTTCACCATCCACACCAATTATGTTCACAAGCGACAAAGTGATCAGGATGACAGGAGGAGGGAGGGATGTGGACAGACAGATGGACAGGTCAGTTTAAGAAAAAAGGTGTAGCTGTAATGCTTCCATAAGACTGAGTCTCATATCACCTCCATGCCAATCTGGAATCATTCGGTTATGTAAACCCTGCAGTTCCTATCCAACGAACTCAAGATGACAGCTCTGTGACACAGTGTGTGTGTGTGTGTGTGTGTGTGTGTGTGTGTGTGTGTGTGTTCTTTTGCTAACCCTTCCATCCACCCCCGAGCATTTGCGCGGCAGCCAGCCAGCCTGTCACAAAGAGAAAGTGTTACTCGACGACACAGCTCGCTTCAGCGGCATTTAAATTCATCCGCAGCCGACGGGCAAACGCACACGTGCTCACGCAAACACACGCAAGACACAAGTCACTTTTGATGAGTACAATTAAGAAGAAGCGTGAGTGGTTTGTGCCGATATGGCAATGATTTGAAGGGGAACAGGAAGGGGAGGGTATTTATTTATTTATTTTTTGCGATTAGGAGACGCTCCTTTCCACTTGTCTTTAATCACCACACAGGAATCATGTCTTTCAAATCCTTTCTTTTTATAAGTCACAACTACTCAGCATAAAATGGCCAAAAAATCACATGACACTGAAAGAACCGGGGTTGCCCTGGCAACAGGACTGTGATAAATTAGCCTGTATGAGCCAAATATTTGGCTTCACCAATCGTTTTGTCTAAATCTGCACTACATAAACCGCCTTATTTAATGAAGATTTGTATACATGTCCAGAGGCAGATATAGTTTTTTTTTCCTATTAGGTATTTTATTACGCAACACAATTAACTGCAGTGAAAAAAAAGACAAGCACAGAGGAGACACCTGTTCTCTGGCTTTATATTTAATGGCTTGTTAAACATGACTGAGGTGCTGCAATGCTGTTACTGATAAACTAATGTTCCCTCAGCTTGGCCAGTTTCCTCATCCTCATTTCTGTCGAATGATGTGGAGTAAAAATGGCAGTGGTGCAAAGAGCTAGAACCATATGGTCATCTAGAGCCGTTTCATGAAACACAGAATATTATTCATTACCTGTGTAACCAATTTAAAATGATTCAGGATGATGGCTTTATATATCTGGTTATAAACAGCTGTCACAGAGTTAGAAATGTGTACGTCCAGAGCGTTTCTATACGTTAACTGGTGCATGCAGCTGTACTGCGGGATTATTCGATTCACTCCTGAAAAAAAAAGATGAAATCTCAACCCATCACACTTGCAATCAAGCTGAGAAAATGCAGCTTACAGCTGTACAAGTCGTAGAGCAATTAGGATCCATATTGTGATCAATTCTTAGTATGAAGAGTTCTCTATCATCATGTGCGTTAGAATATATTCTTGGCGTACATTTAATAATGATTCAAAGTGCAAGAATATATTTGTCCAACTTGAAAACTCCTGTTTAGAAGCCGTTGATGATTGTGATGTTGGTGCTTAAGGAATAAAACAGCTTGGGCTGTGCTGTAAAAAGTAAATAATCAATGATAGTGATGTTGTGTTTATTGCCCCACAGCTGCACATCCTGAAGAGTTTTATTCCTCTAACACCAAGTCTAACATTTGTATTAATTACAGAATGACATGTTATGCTTCTTATCTATTTAAGGTTACAATAAATGTGCTGGACCAGGCATAATGCATGCATGACCTCGAGTGACGGTGCTGAGGCTGAGGAATTGATAGACACTGCTAGCATTTCTATATCTTGGTTATTGTTGTTTTTTTCTTCTGTGTCCTCTGGAGTTTCCAAAGCATTCCGGTTTAGGCCTCGTTCACATTGGGTTTGAATCCGAATCCAGTTACAGATATGAATATTTGGAGCACTATACAGATACAGACTGCACTGTACTCCTAATATTAATACAAACTTGTGCAACTTTAGAAGCTTGGTGCTAATAGTGGTTGCTTTCGGCTGCTCCCTGTTCGGGGTCGCCACAGCAGACCGACTGGTCCGCACAACAACTTGGCACAGGTTTTACGCCGGATGCCCTTCCTGCCGCAACCCTCCCATTTTTTCCAGGCTTGGCACTGGCATTGCATCCAGTGGCTGGGAATCGAACCCGGGCCTTCCGCATGATAGGCGAGCAACCTACCACTGAGACACCAATGCCTCCAAGAAGCTCGGTGCTAATATTAGTATTAAATAATAAAGAAATCACTTTATAGACATCTTGTAGCACAGGTGTGTAGGACGTGGACCTCACGTACCTCAAAGACACTTGTATAATATGCATTTACATTTCTGGCATTTGGCAGACACCTTTATCCTAAGGGACTTACATTTTATCTCTTTCTGAGGGTTAAGGGCCTTGCTCAAGGGCCAAGCAGCTTGGTGGACCTGGAATTTGAGCTCACAGCCTTCTGATCAGCAATCCAACACCTTAACCACTAAGCTACCACATACCCATATAACACACCTGCATGCTGTACTGGGACTAAAACTCCCACACGTTAATTCCCCAGCAGTGCATCACACCAGTCTGCCTGCAGCACTCTAGAAGGTCAAGTCTGCTTCTCCATAGGTGAAAGACCTGCCAGTTGTCCTGTCCTCCACTTTTGCCCACTCCACCACATTAATCTGAGTCTGCAGGGCCTGAACTGTGCCGAGTGAATTACAGGCCTCGTTGCTCTCCTGCTTGCGCTCTCCTAGTGAGACTCCACTGATCGTAAGCCTGCATGTTTTTATGCCTGCGCTCTTCCATTTAGCCTCGGGGAGGAAAATGTTTACACGCACATACACGCATCGCACTCCCGTCTTTCTCTCTCTCAGTAGATGTGCCTGATGAGATGAGGTCTGACGAGATGAGCTCCTCCTGCTCCTCCACGTTTTAATTTTTATTCGATCACGGCAGCTCATCTTCCGTCTGTTTAGTGATGCCAATTACTCAAAGCTTTCTACTCACACACAAACCTTCTCACTGCTCAAATTCCAATCTCAGGGAAAAATTTCTTTATAGAGAAATAAGCATCCGAGGGTTGGTCATCATATAAATATTCACTTATGAGCAAGGAGAGAAAGCAAGAGAAAGAGAGACAATAAAAGAGGCAGAGAGCAAGAGCGAGAATGAATAAGGAACAAAGAACGACAGAGACGGCGGGGGAGGTCCTGCTGTGGATCAGTGAGTGCATGCTCTGTAGAAGGATTTTTTTTAAAATTCAATTCCTTTTTTATTATTTTTCCCTCTTTAAAGCCGGCTATAGAGCTCAGGATTTTTAGGCCAAAATACAAGACTGTAAAAGAATGTGAGAGGAGAGCTTAGATCACGTAATGACGCGTCCACACCAGCTCATTTAGTGGCATCAGGAAAAAGATTAAACGAAGGTTTTGACAAGTTTTGATTAGAGTTTCCGCATCTGTTTCCGTTTAGGTTTGAGCATCATTTCAAATATTCTTAGTAACTGCCTGGTCTGGGTAACAGTGGTTAACAATAGCAAACAAAAATCAACTTTAAAAATAAATGACCTTGAGTGATGAGGTTGAGGAACTGTCTGAGTCTGACATGGACGCTGCTAGCATTTTCTTTTCCTTTTTTTGTGTTTTTTTCAAAGCCTTCACATTCCTAATGTATTGTCCACCATGCACAAACTACACAAAATCCTCATTACCTCCAAATTAGAAGAATTGTCATTGAGCGGTTTCATCCATGTTTTCCCAAACTACTCCAAACTGCTCATGTGATTTAATAAGGCGCTTTCTTTATCATATTAATCACATTAAGCCCAGGTCAGTCTGATTGATGATGTAAGCAGAACGCTGTTTATTGTAGGCTCTAACTTGAGGGACACCTTAATTACTTCGGTGTGTTAAAGAATTTTCGATTGAACTGGAATCATGTCATACAGTGTGACGGGTAATAACCTTAAAAGACTGCTGTAATTACATGACATCTGATTGAAAACGAGCAGGAATCTTTCTAATGATCGCCTGGGTGTCTTCCACTTGAGTAAACGTTTGAGAAGGTGCAAAATTGCAGGGTAATTGTTTTGATTTATTTATTTATTTATTTATTTATTTTTATTTTATTTACTTATTTTTTAGAAAAACACTACATTACAGCAAAGTAATGATGTTCAATCAGGAACGAGTAATAAATACAAGTAAGTAAAGAAAGAAAGAAAATCCAAACCGAGGCTTTAATTAGAATATTTGTGAGTATAAATTAGCAACATTTTGTAATTAAGGTTGAACGAGTTCGGTTGATGATTAAGGAAATAATCATATTCTACGATATAAATTATGAGGAACTGTTTAAGGTCATGAATATAATAGATTACTTTATACAGCTGTAAGAGAAATCTTTTAATAAATGATGTTTACTTTTCACAGATTTGTACATGTTAATCACAGCAATATATAAATAATGCTATTTAACAGTAAGGTTTATTTTCATACGAAATTCAATTCAAATTAGTATTAAATGTGTAAGTGTAGTAATTGTGTAGCTGTGTAAGTGTAGTACAGTGTCAGTATCGTTAGCAGCATTAATATTTCACTACAGTTACACTACAGATTCGATTTTTTCTCAGCTTTCTTTCCCCAGGCTGTTACTCACAATTAATCTTACTTAATGTTGCATTCAGTGCGAGTTTGCAAAACAGATGATAACAATAATTGCTGCTAAGGAACTAGCGTATGTGTTGGTGAAGCCGGCAGCAGGCTGTAACGTGTGAATCTGTTGCTTTCGGTCTCAGTGGCTCCTCCTAGTTCTGCTTCCATACCACAAAATAACATGGGAGAAGCTCCAAGCTAAATGTTCACATCACAGGGTATTTGGCCATTATATTATTATTTCTATCATTATTATATTATATTTGCGTGTGTGTGTGTGTGTGTGTGTGTGTGTGTGTGTGTGTGTGAAACAGAAAAGTTTCTCTGGAACTACAGTAATAGGCAAGGAAGGGTCTCATTTTCATTCTTGTTCTGCCTCTCAAGCAGAAAGTTCAAGCCTGAATAACCATAAACAGCTCAAGTTTGTTTTTCTGCCTAGCAAACAAATGGAAAAAAATATAAAAAATCTGTGTTTTACTAAACTTCGCCCACAGTGAGCTGCTGATTTTATTTTAGTTGGTTTCCCTTCATGAGAACGGTAAAAATAAAAAAATAAAAAACAAACAAACAAACAAATAAATAAATAAATCATCAGTACTAAATGCATGATATTCTCAGTTAAACGGAAAAAACGGGTCATTCGTTTAACTTAAAGGTTTAAAGGTGTAAAATGAGAGCTGTCAGAAATGTAACACTCTTGTGTTCATATAAAATAGCACTTTTTACTCTTAGCATAGCTTTCAGAGTTTGTGCGTAAAACTTCATCCGTAACGCCAAATATAACAATTATACATTATTCTGAATGAACAGATGCTGAGATTGTTATATGGATGTAAACAGAAGGTATACAATTTGTTAATTCTGTGTGTGTGTGTTATTTTCTAGCTCACATGGTATCTATGGATAGTTGGAAAGTTCTTATCTTTAGCTTCGGTAGAATAGATGGGGAAGAGGGGGATGTAATACAGACATCAGATATGAAGTTTAAAGCACAAAGAAAAACATTAACATGAACTTGTTGCACTGAGTGATGCAAATACAGCATTCCTTCCTTCATCCTTAGTAACTGCCCGGTTTGGGTAATGGTGGTTTAGATTTTTAGAAAAATGCATGACCTCGAGTGATGGCGCTGAGGCTGAGCAACTGACATGGACACTGCTATCATATCTCTTTCTTTTTTTTTTTTTTATTTCTAATGTCTTCCAGTGTTTCCAGTGTAAGCTTTCAGAGTTGGTGTGTTCTACCTCTCTGTTAAGAACAGCGCTAGCTCTCAACACCGAGACAGAACCTGAAACACGCTAATTTTCCGCAGACGTAAGCAAAGAAGCTCATTAAAATATGAGCAATTATTCCAGCAGCTTAATAAAGGTGCACGCTTCAGGTGCAGTCTCTGATTCCGTTTGGGCTGATAGCCAAATGTCTCCAAACCAGAACGTAGCTGTTGACACAGACCGAGAGCCGGTATTGACATCCATTTATATGAAGTGAAGTGCTCTGATTTGCTGTTGGATGACTAATCCATGATCAATAATGTCCTCTAGTTCTTAATACGTACAATCTGAAGATCTGAATTTATCCTGATCAACTGAAGTATATAGCTAGTAATCTATCCCTGTGCCAGATGGTGGCTCGGTGCTACCTTTCATCTCTGGGGTTAAATTTCCCACCAGGAAGTCGACCACAGAAGGGCAATTTGCATACCTGGTGGAAAAGCCTTGGAACATTTGGGCTGATTAAGTCGAAGCATACTTGGCATTAAAAAAAAGAAAAAAAACCTCTACCTTTTAATTAAATACCCAAACTACGGCCGGGAAGCAATGAAGGGCAAACGCAGGCTTACAGGAGATAATTACAATTGCTCAGCGATGTCTGGTTGATTAGAAGCAAGGGCATGAAAACACAATGTTTTCGCACCAGCCCTTGTGGTCGTCTCTGATTGCTGAAGGAGTCTTATAGAAACAGATCTCACTTCCCGTCCAATTGAAAGCCACGTTCTTAACTCAAATACACAGGACTTTCCTTAACGCTGGTTCTTTTCGCTTTAGACTGAGACAGTGTGCTTCAGAGAGGATGGAGGATAAGGAATATGTTTATACACAATATTCACCCTTGTTCACGAAGTCGTAATCGATGTATTAAGGCGAAGATAAAGTGACAAGCAGAACATAATGACGTTACATGGCAAGGCCAACAATGAAATCAATATGAACAGCAGTGAGTGCAAGAGGAAGGAGGAAGTGCTTTCATGAAAACATCAACAACAGGAGTGCTATTGATTTCCAATTATGCTTTAAAAAAAAACTGTGGATAGTCCTTGCATGTTTGCATATTCTGTAATTATGGCATATCCACAGAGATACACTACAGTAACTACACTGATTTATAATTCATGCTCGAGAGTTACTGAAATTGAATATCCTTTGCAATTTTTGATTTGTTTGGTTCTTCATGTCATCTTGCCTATATATGTTCAGTACGAATCAAGAAAATGGGTTCCGTTTTGCCTTCAAATTCTGTTTAAATTATCCAATCAGGTTCATTAATAGAGAACAAAAACAATCAAAAATGATGGCAGTTCACCATCTGCAGTAACCTTCTGCTGCTACACAATGTAGTTAAAGCTATAGCTAGCTTTGTGCATCTGAATATGGATTAAACTAGCATCAGTTCCAGCAGCTAACATACTTTTAAATTCTAGCTAGTGGTAAATACTGGTTATTTACCACTACCTGGGATTGCTGGACCTGGGATTGGTTGGTGGACCTGGGATTGGTGGACTTGGGATTGGTGGACCTGGGATTGCTGAACCTGGTATTGCTGGACCTGGGATTGGTGGACGGACATGGGTTTGGTTGGTGGACCTGGGATTGGTGGACCTGTGAACTCACAACCTTCCGATCAGTAGTCCTACACCTAAACCACTAGGCTAATGTGTGTATGTTCTGGTGTATGCACATATTTCTATTTCTTTTCTCACTTTTCTTCGTATACACTCAATGTAGATAAAGCCAGGAATAATATTGACATCTTGAAACTATCATCTTGTCCTTGTGTGCGAATGGATGAGGCACAGTAAGAATGAACGCTGATGAAATATATAATCTCCTGCGCTGTCGGTTAGTGTTAACATCCACACCCATCTTCCACCTTACTCAATGCGAACTGAAGGCTTCAGAGGACTCTGAGTGGCTCAGTCTGCGAGGGAATCGAATACATGCTAACTGTGCTTTACATAGTGCTCAGGAGATGATAGTTAAGTGCCACTCAGTTTCCACACTCTGAAATCACCCTCTCAGCTGAGTGGAGTGATACCTTTCTTAATGCTTCGGGAATTTTTTCTTTTGTAAAACATTCCAGCCCGGAAACATCCGAGTTTTCTTCCCCATAAACCACTGTAGTGTATATTTTATATCTAGACAAATTACAGCCATTAGGATAGGATGCTCAATACCATCATTACCATGTGTAAGGTTTACATCATCATTCAGCTCCTTACTTTAATAATGAGCAGATAACAATCTAAATTCCTTTTGCTTCAAAGACAATTTGTCTTTATTGAAACTATTCATGGAGGAATAGTTTTTACAACAGAAAGGAAATAACTATCATCCTGGAATTATTATTGATTTCAAATGCTGTGCTAGTGAGTGTTAATAAAGATAAATAAAACATTTTCAGAAAAGCACTTTCTACAGTATAATTGGATGCAAAAATAAAGAAAAAGAAAAGAAAAAGAAAATAATCTATCTTAGCCTATAAAATCAGGTAGAAACAGGTCAAGAGCTTAAGTTAATGTTCACATTAAACATCAGAATTGGGGAAGTATGATCTCACTGACTTTCACTGGCCCGTTGCTGGTACCAGAAGTGTTGGTTTAAGTATCTTAGAACCTGCTGATCTCTTGGGACTTGATCATCTCATAGATCTCCTCACAGTTTACATAGAATGATGTAAAAAAAAAAAAAAAAAACATCCTCTGGGCACAAGTGTTGTTGGTGGATATACCTGACCAAGGTGAAAAGATGATGATCAGACTGGTTCAAGCTGATGAGACTGGTTCAAGCTGACAGAGCATCTGCAGTAACTCAAATAGCCACTTTTTACAACCATGTTGACCAGAAAAGCATTTCCGAGCACTCAACATGTGGAACCCAGAGACAAACACCTGGCATGGCAACACCTGAAGAACACATCAGGTCTCACTGCAGTCAACCCAGAACAGCCAAGTAAATCTGACCTTACAGTGGGTACAGCTTAGTGGAATGTGATAGAGAGATTAAACATTTTGCACATTTAATGCATTGAGGTATTTTTTATTTTTAGCATAGCCAAAAGAAGCACTGAAGCTGTAACTGTAATGCAGCGTTCTTTACTTTCATCAGCATCCATCCGCCCTACACTATACTTTAATATAGTCCTACAAAATAGTACACTAGACTTTAAAACTATAGCCTAAATCTCTATTATTCTGAATATGGTTTTGTTTTAAATATGGAAAAGACAACTAAGTAGTAAATATTAAAATTCTATATAAATTTAAAAGCCCTAATGTGTATTATTTAAAAGTCTATAAGAACAGATTGTAAACATGCATCATCTTAGATCTTATTGAGGGTGAAAACTTTAAAAGAGCACCTACATTTACATTTGGCAGAGTAACTTACAATTTATCTCACAACTGAGCATTAAAGGCCTTGCTCAAGGACTTGGGATTTGAACACACAACCCGCCACTCAGTAGCCCAACACTCTAACCACTAAGCTACCACAAAGTACAGGTGGTCCAGATAAACCCTTTGAACCTGTAAAACAATGGCAAGCATACACATGTGGATTGATACATGGTGCCATTATGACCAAGGACTGATAAAAGCATTCTTCCTTAAAGAGCATCTTAGCATCCACAGGCACATTCCAGAGCATGGCCTAATATCATAATCCAGACATTAAATGAACTCTGTTGTTACAGCCTTTCTCTGCCTACCATATCCAATTCAACTCTGTATATTACACAGGGGTGCTGGGAAGAGGAATGAAGTCTCCAGCAGCATTTGCCATGGATTTCACTCCACACCCAATGTCGGAATTTAAACGTGTCTTGTCTTGAAAAAGTCTGCCCTCTCCACTTTGTGAAAAAAGAGGAAATGTCATGGCATCTATATTCTCCGCACATGATAATAACTTTCCCTCACAATGCCTGGCTAAGCTGCATCGGGGAAAATAATTCCTCCTTTTACGCTGCCAGAAGATGGGGGGATTTGTTGCCAAAGCTGCAGACAGATACTGCGGGAGCCTCTGTAGCTATTCCTCATGCTGCCTTGCTGAGCTTTTATACAAATCGTCCCCCGGTGACTACTAGTAGAAGACACCTTTGCTGGAGTGTCTTTGGCAAGAGCAATTCACCACTCAAGAAGAGAGACTATTAGTGCCTATTACCCTGAAAGGTCCTTTTCCAGGGCTTTGGTAAGAGATGGATGGTGCATAGCAGAATTTTGTCATCTGTCACAGGAAATTGATGTCAATGTGTCAGGCACAACAGGTTTCAGGACAGGAACGCAAAATGGTGTAGGTATTGATCTCAGCAGAACATGGACAGTGCATGTTGTCTTAGACCTTACAATCAGCTACAAATACTTTTGTCAAGAATGAACTACAGTACAACAATCACAACAGAGGAATAAAAATGGTGGATCGTTAGAAAAAAAATGATTCCATGGCCAGTTTTCATTCCAGGGGGCCGGACCACCTGAGACTATCTATCAGATACCTGTTGCATGACTCTGCATTGCACTTGACCACTCATGATGACACTAACCCCAGGTCTGGCTTCCAGTAACCCTAACACTTTTCAGCTGCACATAGTCCTGTTTGAACCCTTTAACAGGTGTCATTAGGTTTTGCTCTTTTTCTGACCTCTCCTTTTAAATCCTTCACAAATGTTATGAAGTTCACTAACCCCTTCGTGACAAGGATTCATGAAGGGGCAGCCATAATTATATAATCTATATAACTTCACAAGGCCTTGCTGCATGACAGAATGGTGCTTGATAAAAAAATGACCATCTCAGAGTCAGATGATTTTGCAAAGTTTGCTCTTGTAGCCCTAGACGGGGAACTGTATTTTTAGCAAGTGTCCACTGCAACTGGGTACGAATATGCAGTTAGGGATCAGACCTACAGAGTTTAGAGTGGCTTCGTGGCATATATCTAGACTATCACTCTTAAAAGCACACAGCCATATGGTCTTATTACTGATTTCTCCTAGACCGACTACCTACAGGGACTGTGGTCAGTACATTGCCATGACTTTGCCAAAAGGGAAAAGGAAGAGAGGAACAGAAAAGGGAGGGTGAGTTGCTGAGCCATGGAGATAAATGAGACCAAATACTCATTCACTCACCTGCTCAGTCTCCCTCATTATGCATACACGAGCACATTATTTGAGAAGTATGAACTCATTCACGGTTAATGACTGCATGTCTTAGCAGGTTGGAGGTGATTTGGTGGCATCAGGTGTGGAGCTCCTGGTCGCCGCAGACGTCCCATGAGCCGAGAGCAGGTTTATTAAACAAGATCAGCCTCTGGCCCCTCATTCCAACCTCCCACGTTAACAAGGAAGCACTATCACCTCATTGAGAATGCTGAGGGTTTCAAGCCAAATGAGTGGGGATTACATTGGATTCAGGTCTAAATCCTTGTAATCTTAAAAAAAAGTCACTCATTCAAAAAAATCAAAGAGAAAGCCAGTATTGTGAATTATCATATGTAATCACCTTGACTTGCTGACTGTGACAGCTTCTGCTCTTTTTATTTTCAAGCCCACTGAACACACTGAAGAAACCGAAGAAGTCGAGATACGGTTCATTTTAAAAGTGCACTTATCAATGTCTTTCTAAAGTTCACCATCTGCAATAAGGACGCAGGTAGAAGCCAGGGGCGGCAGGGGGCCTACCCAAACCGCCCGCTTTCAATGATATAAAGACATAAATGTAAAATCTCATTTTTGCTATAGTGTAGCGCAAAAGCTAATAATCATACCAAACTCTGAGTATTTGCCTGGTAATGGTCCATTTTGTAATTTTTATGGAAGCAAGCCCAACAGCACCGCCAATGGTAAGAAAAATACACACTTGTATGAAGAGGGCTGATTTCTTTCTAGCCTAGCTTCTAGATTCATGAAGCTGATCAGCGACCGTCAGTAATGAGCATGCGTAAGGATTATTTACACCATTATCTTTTTTTCCCTAAAATGCCTTTGGAGGGGAAATTAATAGTTTATAGACTCAGTACACATTACCCAATCTAAGTACAAATTGCACAAACAGGACAGATGACAGAACTGTAAGTTCTGAGAAAGCTCAGAGGAATTGCTGCACGTATTTATCTTTATATGTTTGAGTAATACTTGTGCTTCATATTATATGTCATTTATATACATGCACTAGACAAGAATAAGCCATAACCAAGATACTAAACTGCAATCAAACTTATCTGTTGCTCTTTACTACAATATATGTCAGAAAAATAAGTTATAAACACCAGTGATAATAGTTATAACATCTTTAATTACACATGCAGCATGCACATTACAGATGTGCACTAGTACTGTATAGATTGGAGATAAAAGAGTGAATGAGATATTGCATAAAAAGCTTTCTTTCTTCTTTAACTGTAATGCTGTAAACAATGAATGAACTGAATGTAAAAAGTCAGAAAATGTTGTGTTCAACACAGTAACCTTGATAACCTTGACTTATGAATCCTATACATCCACAACATCCAAAAGACACCAGGAGGAGTTAATAAGCCTGATCTCTCTTTAAAGCAGAGCAGGGTTAAAGCTGCTTTCTGAGCTCTGTTTGACGTCATTTTTTTGGTAAAGTGCACAGGTTCAAGGGTTACTGAACATAAAAAGGGACTAATGAAAAAGGACGTAAACAAACAGAAATAAAACCAATGGAAGCAGTGAGAGAATGAAAAAAAGCATTACCTGCAAACAGAGGAAAAAATCAATCTGACACCAAATTCCAGGAGCTCACCAGCTCCACTGTACTTTTTAAGGCTTGTGTTTTTATAGATTGTCATAAATATCGTCTCGGCTCGTGAATTTCGATTGACCTCCAGGCGCATTGCAGTCAATGTCTTCCATTGCGGGACCACTGGAGCTGTTAAAGCAGCCCCAATCTGCTTCTCTCTCCCACCTGTGCTCAACTAGGTAGGAGGTTCCCCTATGGCAAAAATCGTAAAGGAAATGAATATCGTTTCTCCTTCATTTTTACTGCTCCACCTGTTGATGTATACGGAGGAAGATGTACAGTAACATGTCCCAAAGTTGCAAAGGGCAAGTGAGAGGGAAACAATGAAAGGGCTTTTTTTTAAAGAGAGATTCGTCCTAAGCCAAAAGACGCAGGCAAAAGACGCAGGCAAAAGCATATGAAAAGAAGACAAATAAGTGCAGTGAAGGACACAATAACAGTCTCAGTGTTTACTGCTCCTTCCATTCACCTAATATAGGACTTTAAACCGGCCTGGTTATTGCAAAGTTCTTGTTATTGGGCATATGTCCTCTGGAGATTCCTGTTTTAAAGACAGTCACAGCAGAAAAGACAACTGGTCATGGTTTTATTATTTTTCAAAATTTTAGATAAATTAGATCTGTAACATTTTCTTCTCTTACACTGTGTTACTATAAAACGTTAAAAGTCAACAGTAATGTTAATTTCAGAGTCAAATTACATTCCTTCCTATCTTCTTTTTTGTTCTTGTTTCCCATTTGTAATACTGATATTACAAATGGATCTGTGGTATACTGTGAACAACAAAATGAAATAAAAACATTTATAATATTTATTAAATATTTATTTATCTCAAAGTCTATTCTTGTTCAAACAAATAATATAAAGTGTATATAGTGTACTAATATAAATAGATAGTGTTCTGTAGAAAAAAAAATATATTATTTTCTGGTCTCAGTAAAATAAATACTTCAATACTAATATTCAAATATTAGATTAAAAAAATAAGAATAATAAGAATTTGTTTATCTAAATAAAGCATCATTTGAACAAATAGCATGGAACACTTACTATAAAGGCTCTATGTATGAAACACTGATAAGCTGAAATAAATTTTGATTGATAAATTGATATGCTGAGACTTTCACTTTTAAGTATTGAGTTTTATACAATTGTCATTTTGAGTGGAGATGGTTGATGGACACAGGAAATTACAGGCTAATTCTCCAGGCTAGTGTATAAATACAGGTTAAAGAACAGTATGTGTGAGCAGAAAGTGAGATAATTTAAATGAAACTGTTTTAAACTACCAGCCTTCCCAGTGTTTTATTTCTCCTGGTTTTATCAAGCCCAAAATGACACTGCAGTTTTATACAGAGATAAAAGCACACTAGATAAAAAGACTTAAAAAGAGCACTATGCCGAGCGGAGTTTCTTTGGCATTGGTGATACACAAGATATAAAAAAAAAGTATAAAAAAAAAGTATAAAAAGTATAAACAACATGTGTAAGGCTTTATGCATGCATTATAGTGTGTAATGAGCGTGGATATGGCCTTCAAAGAAAGTCATGCCAAGAATGGCAATAATCAATTCATTCTAAATGGCCACATATAGTATTAAATGGACACTAAATGTACTGACACAGAGGAGGCCATGTGATATACAGTACTGTACATATCCACGCTGTAGGATATAATGCTAGAAGAAGTTTGGAAGCAGGGAATAGTTTCATCATGTCTTCCAAGTCGGACTTCATGTACATCATCCACTCAGTGATCTACTACCATAATGCTACTCCGTATAGTCAAAACATTAAGATGTACTGCATCCTTGACTAAATTTAAATTCTATGGATTTGTTCATTTAACAAGCTCCACATAAACACGGCCATCAAGCTAGTTCAATATCCAGTCCATTACCAGATGACTGTTGCCCAGCTGAGCAGTGGGACCTCAAATTTTGTTTATAAACTGCAACATATACCACGGCAGCCATTTAGTCGCCGAGTCATGAAATGTTTGGCGTGGGTGGTTAAACTCTTAGACCATTTGGCAAAACGTGTTCGCTCGCCACCCACATCACCACACACATCAGTCTGGGAACCCTGCCTTCGCTCATGCCACTGACCTCTACAGCTGACTCTGCACTCTGTGCCAAGAAAAACATCATACGCTGTCTATATTGTAAACAAATGGAAAAGCATTGGGGGGAAAAGAGTGCTGCATCTGAGAGCAACAGACTCCCACGTAGATCTTTTAAATGCTGCAACCAGCTGCTTCAGGGAAAAATATCTAAATCTAACTCGATCTAACTGATTTTTCCTACACTGCTTTATTCAGCTCCTGGACTTGTAAAAGGCATTGTGTGGGAATAACCGTAGAACTAAAAGTTAGACGAGAGGCAGAGTAATGGGGTTATAGCGCCATATACAGAGTGAGGTTCACACCATGCATGCTAAACCAACAGACAATTAAGTCTTATGCGCTTATTTGCTGTTGAGGAGGCCTGTAGCTGAAAGGTTAACTAAAAGATCCTCCCTGAGCCATCTAATGAATGAGCTGAGGTGGATACTCTTCCCTCCCTTTACTCCCACATGTAATGTGGTTCATTTGTGGATGACGGGAATGCAGGCATGGGATATGAATGTTAAGGTCAGTGCTTGCTGCAACCACCAAGCTCCTTTTGCATTCTATGAGCTTGTGCTTTCTGAAATTCGAATAAATCACTCCTTTGTCCGAATACTCACATATTTTCCATAGAGAATCTGGAAATAGGGGTCTCCAAAGGGTGGTGTAAACACAGTGACTCCTAACAATGCACCATAAAATAGACATCTAATACAACTTGTAATATTTTCTATCGAAAACCACTACTGGAGATGTAAGGAAATAAACTCAACACCATTTCCTCATACACTGAACAGCTCAAAAAAAAAAAATAAAATGGAGGAGGGTCAGTTAGAGGTCTCTTGCTCCTGTGCTGGCCTCTGCATTAACAAGCAGTACACTCTAACGTCTACCTTAGAACTGCTGCTGTAGTTATAAAGAATTTCTTATTTTAATTCCAGGACTCCATTATTCCTCATCATTCCTCAAGCACATCTTGTATCAAAATTCAGCATCTACCAAAAGAACTACAGGCACTTGGTGTATTTTATTTTATTTTTTGGCCTAAAATCTAAAAGTTTAAACATAAAAAGCATGCCTGTGAAATCTTTTACTTTCTACCTTGGACAATGTTCATTTTAACCCCCGCCCACCACCATCCCTTAGAAGAACTATGTATTATTTCTCTTTGTGACTGGCAGGGGGCTGTTATAATAAACTTGTAAAGCAGTAATGATTTACTATCCTACTATCTGGTCTGGATTTGTGTCTGATTCCTCTAAATGTGGTCCTACAGAGTTTTTCCATCGCCGTCACCTCTGTCGTACTAATTATGGATCAAAATCTAAATCTGTATATCTGCAAAGCAACTTCATGACAATGTCTGTCGTTAAAAGTAAATAAATTAATTAATAAATTACAGATCTCAGCTTCTGATGTTAGATTCCATGCTAACACCATCACCTCCAGTGAACCTGTACAAATACAAACTTATAGTAGAGTGATAATAAATGAAGAAAAGGAGATCTTTCTGGCCTGAACTCTGCATCACCCGAGAAGAAAGCAGGGATTTTACAGGCTACAGCGAGGTTGAAGTATCTCAGGACTCATGCACATGTTATTATACCTCATGACAATAGGAGTGTAGAAGAAGTGGGATCCATGCAGGTGATCATCACACAAAGACTCAATCTCCACACATCTTACATCGGAGACCAGACACACACTAACTAGCTCACTTGCTGCGGGTTGCTCGGGTGCTGTGGAGATAGGGACAGACTCTAGAATTCCACAACAAACATCAACTGTTAAGCAACTGATTGGAATGGAAGAAAACACTTCCAAATTGCAGGTGCTGAAAACTTCCCAAATAAATAAATGCTAGGTAAACATTGCTTTATACAAAGAACCCTAAAATGGTTCTTTATACAGATTCATTTTGGAGGGTTCATTAAAAATGACTCAATGGAGTTAGATGTTTATTTTATTTTTAGTTTTTTGAGAATCATTTAGGAGTTCTTCATAAATATGATGATGATGATGATGATGATGATTACTATTATTATTATTATTATTATTATTATTATTATTATTATTATTATTGTTATTATTATAGAAGTCTTTAATTGTCACATATACCTTACAGCACAGTGAAATTGTTTCTTCATATATACTAGTTTTGGATGTTGTGGTCAGGGCGCAGGGTCAGCAGTAATACAATGCCCCTGGAGCATGAGGGTCATGAGGATTGAGGGCCTTGCTCACAGGCCCAAAAGTGGTAGCTTGGAGGTGCTAAAACCCAAAAACCCAGAGTCTTAACCACTTGAGCTACCACTGTCTAGTAATAATAATAATAATAATAATAATAATAATAATAATAATAATAATAATAATGGTAGTAGTCTTACACAAATTTAAACAAGAAAATACAGCAAATTCAAACACATTATAAATGTATATAAACAAATACAACATGTGTTATCAAAAAAATGCCAAAACTCCTCCCTCATATTTCAATGTTTCTATCATTATAGTTTTAAATGTTCACAAATTTAATCGACTACTTCATCTTTTCTTGATCATAAAATATGGCATTCATAAACATAAACATCATAAATCTGTCACTTCAAAACATCTCACAGCATTATCTAAATTTAGATCAAATTCCAAAAAGTAATGGCACTCATTTAACCTTACACGTTCTCTGAAAGGTCCATTGTTTTCCAAGGATGCTACAAAAATTCTATTGGTCCCGTGCAAACCCCCAGGGTTCTATATAAAACCTCTTAAAAGAAGCTTTACCATATTCTACTTTTTTTTTTTAATTATGTTGAGTGTCTATCATAGAATTTTCTGGGATTAAGGTTTAGCATCGAAATGATAACATATAAGAATGTGAAGACAAATAATGTATAAACCTATGCTAATACAGAAAACTGAAAAGTCCCCTAGAATTCAACAGTGCTGAGGTATAATGAGAGAAATAAGCTTAATCAATATGGACAGGTAATACAGGATAAATCGGTGGTTTGGGTGGGTGATAGATGTTCTGACGTTATTAGCTAACTTGGTACTTAATGCCAGATCTGAAATAAGTCTAGTTGAATTACAATGTATAGATACAATGACAGGAAAACAAGAAGACATGCACATCAACAAGACATTAATTGTGACAAATGTTTAATATATAAGAGGTAATAACTGCTCATGTATTTATAAACATACCTATCAATCAATATCGATAAAAAGATGGCCAAAAAGTAAGCTTGTTTACCAATCTACCAACCAATCTCATTACGAAATTTCAAAGCTTTTTCCAAAGTGATAACTCATCTTGTAAACCCACAGAAAGCTGGCGAAGCCAAGAGTTTTTATTTGCCTGTGACAACCATCTGTTTCCTCATAAAACATTCCGTGACAAATTGGAAATGCCCATTCGTGGAGATGACAAGGACGTTGTGCTCTTTCTGACAAGAATGATCTATGAGATCTCCAGATTTTGAGAAGTGCAGCAGACTCGCTGCATTGGTTTTGTGCTAACAATCTGGGACTGTTACATTTGTGTTAGTTCATCAAGTCTGGGAAAGACACTACATGATCTGCATCTGTTTAGTATCTGTATTCAGATTTCAACTAGAACTAAATATCGCCTCGGAAAATGTTTTCTGTCACGTCCCACAAGATCCCGGTCCCAATCTATGTCTTTACTCTTAACAAGGTGCTCTGTGAACCTTTCTGGAAAGCTTTCTGAAGGAAACATAAAAGTAATGCTCCTATTGGAATCTGTATTTGTATCTGTTCAATCAGAATGCCCCAAGGTCTTGCTTAAAGTAAAGAGTTAATATTCAACAAGCCTCGTCGCTCTTAATGTTCACTACATCAGCCAATGTAAAATAAGGCTAAAGTGCCCGCTGGCATCCTTGCTATAATGACAGGCCAGTAATGATAAGGGAAGTAATCACAGACAAAATCATCTGAGGATGCAAGACATCATTCAGAGGCAAAGCTTAGAGATTAGAATGATATTTTTGAATAATCAAGACCCAGACTTGCTTGCACTGCTTTACTACCGTATCTGGATAATGAGATGAAGCCAATGTGATCAGATTGTCCGGGGATATATGACTGCTCTTACAAGGGCAATGGCCCAAATGTTGTTTTATTTTTTTTTCCCAAATGCAATTGGCACCGGATCTTCAGAACGAGCAAGGCTTGTGGTACGATTGATATATATCGTTGCATGTGTATTGCCTTTATAGTCCAAACGCTCAAGTGGAGGCTTCAGTGAAGCGGACAGGCTGGAAAAATAGGTCAGAGACAGTTAAGAAATTATATGCTATATATATATATATATATATATATATATATATATATATATATAGCATATAATTTATATGCTATAATTTATATATATTTATATGCTATAATTTATATATATATGTGTGTGTGTGTGTGTGTGTGTGTGTGTCTGAAATAGTTTGGACGCTGGATCTGCTCCTCTGCTGAGTAATACAGAGAGGTCAAATAAACCTCAGCACCTGGGAAAAAGGCCACCGCATACCACCTGTAAATATAAGGGTCCACTTGGTCCAGGCAGACAGCTTAGCCACTGGGGCAAAAACTAAATTAAAAGTGTGCCACGGGCTGTACTTGCAGGAGATTATAGGTAGCACTGTCTCGGTGGCTCCCACACACTGGGGGATCTAATACAGCACACTGTTTACCCAGGCTTTAGAGATATTCCTGCAGAATTAAGCCGAGCCTCTCACCTGTCACTCATCCAGCCCCTGCTCTTAGCCAGATGAAATCCTGATGGTGAGAATGGCATAACTAGTACTCTCCTCAGGACAGTACGATCACACTGATGACTTTCTATCATTGTCACTTAATGCAAAAATTCACCCAGTGACATGCGGACTTGCATACTGATCGTTTTAATGTCTTCACTCTTGTCCAGGATTTATTGTGTAATTTTCATGGTCTATTTTTATGATGGTTAATTCTTTCCTACATTACCCACAATGCAATTCAACTACATCAAGCTCCGTGACGTTTTAGCCCTTACTCCATCTCTACGTAAAGAGTGGTGCTGATGCAGCGGTGCTTTAATCCTTAAATCTGTCCAGCTCTCATGCCCTCTGTATCTTCCATGCTAATACCATTTTCACAGATCGCTACAAGCTATGCTGATCTTTTTCTTGCAACTCGCCACAAGAGTGTCCAATATCTGAACTGCATACAGGAACTTGTTTAATTCGTCATTAATATGATGCTAATATTTGACGGAAAATAGCAAGCTAACAGCAAAACCTGGCCTTTTGAGTTGATTATTTTTTTCCTCCTAGTAAATGCTATTGTAATTGCGCAAGTAGCATCACTTCAGCGTGGGAAACAACCGCTAACTTCTAATGGAAATTACAAAAATACAGTAGCAGGGACAAATTAGCACCAGAGTTGCTAAGAACATCACAAATATTTCACATATTTAAGGTGTTTCAGTGTGGAATTTTCCTTTAACAAGAATAAGAAATGTGTTAGTATATTGTGCACATTGTAAGTGTGTGTGTGTGTGTGTGTCTGTGTGTGTGTGTGACTCACCAGCTCATGATAAATGACCACTTGGTGTTGGCATTCTGTTAATATAGTGGGAGGTATGAAAATTGGATGTACCTGTTAATATTGGTTTTGACTAATGATCCCTCCTGTTAGTCATGCACAAAAGGGGACTAATGAGAGTGACGTCTGGTTATTAATGAGGAAATACAATGTTTATCATGCACCATGTTGCCCACAAATGAATGGGTGTGAAATGTGATCTATTTGGATATAATTGAGGCACAGCTATCCTCAGATTGCTTTCTTACAGTTCGAATGAGGAGAGAAGAGAGAGAATGGTACTGATTAGCTTCTCTGCAGTATGACAGTCAGGCCTTGCCTCTATTTCACTGTTCATTCATCATTTCCTCATCCTCCATGCTTAATGTGATCAACAATCACATTAGATTCAGGAAGCTGATTAAGACACTTGCCACATCTTGTCTGTATGTGTCAGTCCGCTTCTGCTCTTTCCTTGGGATTTCTTTATCAGCACCAATATATACATCCTAACCACTGGAAATTAGACATAGGATAATATGGTTTCCTAATGTAGATGTAATGGACATGCTATGTAGGGGTCAGTAGAGGCAGATTATGTGTCTGTTAGTGAAATAGGTTTAGGATAAAAGCATTTCTCCAATCCAAAAACTAAAAATTTAATCAGAAGGTTTGCTGTTAACAAATGACTTAAGATAGAAGAAGTGCTACAGCTGCTTTCACTTCAAACATGGTGGTGGTACCTCAAGTGGATAAAGCTCTGGGTTTTTGATCTGAAGCTCAAAACTTCCCAACTTCCTCAGCTGGAATATGCATTGAAAGGAATTCCGCTTCACTGTAATGTATGCGTGGTGATCATAAAGTCTACTTCTAAATTCAACATTCACCCAAATGATATCACCAGTACTTTACATCACATGCGAAATACCAGCATGAAAACATGAATATTAGTCTTGTGGCAGGTTGACGAGGCCACATCATCGCCCCGATTCAGTCCAGTCCTTTCAAAATGAAGCAAAGTAACACTAACGTGTTAAATATTTTTGCTACCCATAATGCACATTAAAAACACATCGTGCAAACATTTTAAAAAATACATAGGAATCAGCATTATTTTATAATATAATAAAGCTAATCAGGATTTTTATACGATACACAGAATAATTTTTATTTGCATTATAAGCACTAGCTATGCTGCAAGTTTCACATGAATCTCACATGAAGGAAAAGCAATACATTCTTCATCATGCTGCTTCTCTCTTAGGCGCAGGTCTAAAATGCTCATTCTCTGACAAGGGGATGAAATTGAAACCCAGTCATCTATTTAAATATCCCAGTTATTGTCAGATCCTAATGAAAACAATTTTTCAGTGTTAAATCTGAATAGGGAAAATTACATAAAAAAACACATAAACCAAAAGAGGCTGACTGATGAAATGGGAGGAGGACGATGATTGCATGGCTACACCGCGTTCCCCCGGCTGATACCACACTGCCTCTTTATCTGGGAGTATGATTTCTACTCATTGAAAAAATGAACAATAGAAAGTCGGCTCTCCGTGTTCTGCTTGCTTTCTCTCTGATGAATTCACCTAATGACAACGAAATACAGTAAGGCTTCAATTCAGGCATCACAGAGACCAGCTGCTGCACAGCTTTTATCTCTAAAGTCAACGGGTTTGTTAATTACATAATCTGTCCTTGAGATATATTTCGGTTAACTGGGAAGGGATTCCTCCGGACCATCACACCCAGATGTGGTTCTTCTCCAAATCTTTGGCTTACACTATTAATATGGACATTTTGTATCTTGTAGCATTATAATTTCCTTTCCAAGACCTCAGAGGTCCAAAGTTTTTCCATCATGATGATGCCCCTGAGCTCCATGAAGACATGTTTCACCATGGTTGGGGTGAAAGAACTTGTGAGCCCTGACTCTGACTCAAACCCACTGAACACCTCACTGATTCTTGTGGCTAAATGAGCACAGATCCAGAACAGCCACACTCCAAAAATCTAGTGGAAAGCCTTTTCAGAAGACTGGAGGTTATTATTAAGGGAACTAAATCTGGAATGGAATGCTCAAAAAGCACATACAGGTGAGATGGTCAGGTGTCCATGAACCATACAGTGTCTATATAAAAAGGCTGTTCATCTTCGTGGTGCCCTGTGTGCTTGAACCTCCAAGCAGGTGTGAGCTAGCTAGCTCCGTGTTCGGACAGCTGTCCCTGGTGCCACTTTCACACCATGAAAAGTGTTGTCTCCGAAAATAGTACCACAGCAATGGTAGCCATTAGAAAGCTCCCATCTAGCCTGTCAGCTTCATTTCCCACAGAAAGGGAGAACTTAACCTGACAGACATCATGGTGCACTGGCACACACAGACGAGTGCAGTCAATCTGGTGGCTAAATTGTGTGATTTACATGCTGTGTTCAGATAAAAGCCAATTTACTTGCCGGCAATTTCAGTGGTGGATTTGCCCCATGACATTAAGTGCACACATATGGTAAAGTTGCATGTAACACAGCCCGCAAATTGGAAAGTATTAAAACATAGCAATCATGGACGTTACCTTCTTTCACTCCACCAGACTGGGGATATGGACAGCTGCCAGTCAGTGAGAAATTTCTACATATTGAGTGCCAGTGCTTTATAAAATGACTCTGGTTATTACAACATGTTTCTCGTTTCTCAACAACTAAATGATCACTGTGGATGACAATCGTTATTATTTCCTCTGCTGTTAGGGCATGTGGAGAAATGGAGTGAAATGTAACCATTTGAAGTAAGTGCATAATAAAAACTAACCTCAAATATATCGCAAACTGTGTCAGAATTCTTTCAGTCGAGATGCTTAATGACGTATCAGGTGAAGGAACTGTAAAATGGCAGTGAAGACGATCTACATGTCTGCGATGTCTGTTATTTGGGTGGACGGAGGGTCGAAAGAGTACTATATTATCGTAGGACTATATCATCAATAAAAACGCAGTGCAAATTCAGCATGTGAGAATGGCAGCAGGCAGCAGTGCTGACTCACAGCTCCAGAACTTTAGCTTAGGGCCTAGGTGTGTCTATATTAGTGATGTAATGAGTGTGCTGTAAACAAATGCATACACAGACACAAAGAGGGGACTGACTGCCAGAAATGTTCACAGTCTGAGACTAGAGATTGAAAGAAAGGAGGAAAGAAAGGCAGACAGACAGAAAGAAAGACAGACAGACAGACAGACAGACAGACAGAAAGAAAGAAAGAAAGAAAGAAAGAAAGAAAGAAAGAAAGAAAGAAAGAAAGAAAGAAAGGGAGGAAGGAAGGAAGAAAGGCAGGAAAGAAGGAAGTTAAACCCCTAGTGCGTACACAAACTTTTGAACGTAGTCTGTGTCAGAATTTCCTCTCTAATGGATTTATTTCCTAAATTGGTCCTAAGTGTGAATGCGTATGCGAGCTGGTGTCCAGTCCATGGTGTACACTCACCTGACTGTCCACACTGACTCTGGATTTCACCGTGACCCTAAGCAGGATAAAGCAGTTACTGAAGATGAATGTATTAATAAATATCCTTCACTGTACTGTGGCTGTGAAATGAATTAAGAGGATGTGGGCAGTAGAACAATGTGCATTAAGGAAGGACAGAAAAAAACTCAAAACAAGCTGAGACAATTGGCTTGCACTGAATTCTAATGACCGAACGTAGTCTGAGCTTTTGTCCAAGCAAATCAAGTTACGACGGGACGTGACACCTTAAACACACCCTGTACAAATCAGAATCTATTATGTCCTTCTGAGCCTTTTTGCAAAGCATACTGCTGATGATTAATGAGAAAAAAAGTGAGGGACAATAAATTAAAATTGCCTAACACAATTTTAAACAATATCTGACAATAAAGTGCCCAGCTGCAGCACTTCCAAGAACCCAGGAATAAAGCAAGCTTGTGGTGTTCCCGATAACAACCCATTTCAGCAATTTTATGACACTATAAACCCAGACCTTCAACCAGTGCCTCACATCTCGAGGCCTGATTTCCAATTCTTAACGCTCATTCCGTTCCATTAATCTCTTTATGCAGTTCAACCTTGCAAAACACAAACAACATTCTCAGAGTTAATGTTTTTCATCTGGTGCAATTAAGCATTTATAAAAGACTGCCAAAGCAAACCAGTAAACCATAAAACAGGCAGCGTTCCTTCTGGGTAGAGGGTCGATTTCCGGGGTTATGGGTGAGATTGCATGGCATTGTGGGGTGCAAACAGATCAGCTCCCTTGTCCAACGAGTGCTGGAAGCATGCCTATGAGGATTTTGTGGAAATCTGCAGAGGATCTTAACATCTGTCCACTGGCAGGGGGATGATGTCCTCCCAGCCAAGAGCTTCTATCCCTCTTCAATCGTTTTTTTTGCCACAGACCATTGCATCAGGACTGCATGGTCTCCAAGCTCTCAGATAATCTTCATAACAGACTGCCCTCCATTGTAAACCTCCAACTCCTTTACCTTCTGCTAAGAGGTCTGTTCTCAGGCTGCTGGAGTGGCATCTCATTATATCCCTGATACTAGAATGACTAACACTTCCACCAAATGGCACTGCAGACAATCTGGCCTTCGTCCCAAAATTAGACCACAGCACACACAATTTTTTTGTTAATTTGATTGGTCAGAAGATTTTTGGATAACAGCAGCTTTAACTAGTTCCAGCTGCATGTCACATCATAGATTTATATAAGCACTCTCGTTGTAATACAATGCATACTCCCTACAAAATCTATCTGTAATAATAACCACTTTTGAATAATGTATTGTTATTTAACAAAGAAAAAAACCCAGATAACTGTTGACATGGTGCAGTCTTCTAAATAGGACACATCTATTTAACGTTTTCAGAAAAAGGCTCCAGTGTCGATACGTTTTTCTCTACAGCAGTTCAGGCCTTTCTGGATTCTCGTTAACATGACAAGCAGTAATTTTTGATTTATTAACTTCAAGAGAGATAAAAACAACGAAAAATAGAGGAAAAAAATACAGGGGCCAGTCAGAGAGAGATAGTGTGTACATGTAAAGTGATAAGAGTGACTAACTTGTCTCATAGACGGTGGTAGCTCAGGTGGTTAAGGCTCTGGGTCGTTGACGAGAAGATTGGGATTTGAGCCCCAGCACTGCCAAGCTGCCACCGTTGGGCCCTTGAGCAAGGCCCCCAACCCACCCTGCTCCAGGGGCGCCACATCATGGCTGACCCTGCGCTCTGACCCCAACCCCCAAGGATGGGATATGTGAAGAAAGAATTTCACTGTGCAGTAATGTATATGTGACAAATAAAGATAACTCAGACAACTTAATAGGTGTTACACAATATTAAATGTAACTATAGACTGATAAAAACCGGCATCTGGTTTCTTAACAAACGTAAAAAACAATAAGTGCTGTCAAATAAAATATTTCAGGGTCTACAGGACAATAATCTACTTCAGGATGGTATCAGTAACTCTGCTTCGCTCGCTAACTAACACACACTCAAACACTCGATTCAATTCAATATTCATCCATGTCTATAGCACCAGCCATATTATAACTGTTTACATGCTGTTTCTGCACATTTACTCAATTGCTGCTGTTAAGCCTCCTGGTGGTCCAGTGGCAGGATCCCGTGCTCTCGTTGCCGGTTCGATTCCCGGGCAGGGCGCTAACTCAGCCATTGAGGGGTTAACTCTCAGTGCTGGTCCCAAGCACAGATTAAATGGGAGGGTTGCGTCAGGAACAGCATTCGGCATAAAAACCTGTGCCAAATTGAAACATGCTGACCAAATGATCTGCTGTGGCGACCCTGAACAGGGAGCAGCCGAAACAACAACTCGATAGCTGCTGTTGCTGCTTTTGCACTCATTTCAAACTGCCAAAACTGCTGCTATAACAGAAGTATATATGTTTACACAAACCCTCTTTATGGTTCTCTTAGTTTTTGCACATTGTACTGCATAACATATTATACAGAATGTATACTGCTCAGCCCTATTTTGTGTATTTTTATCTTGCACTAGGTTGCACACCATGCACTTTACGTGTGGTGTTTTATGTAGCACCAGGGTCCTGGAGAAACGTGGTTTTATTTCACTGTGTACTGTGTCAGCTACATATGCTTGAAATGACAATGAAAGCTTCTTGACTTGACTCGATGTGTGACTGCATCACATTGATTGTTTTCCTATAAAATAAAACCCCTTGTTTGTGTCTTTACCTGGTGAATAAATGATGGTAGGGAAATCTGAATAAGTGAATACTCAACACTCCATAAGCCTGGGGTCAATGTCTCAATATATGCTTATATGGAGGTTTTTCAAGGGATTTTTGCTATGAGTTTGAAATCCTCATCTCATGACTGTAACTAGTAACAAGCTATTGTTATTGAGCAAATTATGGACCTGCAAAGCAAAGTGTGAAGCCAGCTGCTGCTCTCCAGCATTTCAGGAAAGATATTTCTTGATCACACTACCATTTTATTCAGGCATCCCTCCCTTACCCCTATTTTTTTTTTTTTTTTACCCCTACACACATCCATGCACGTAATACACCCAGCCGATGTGATTGCAGTCCGAGTTTTTGTAATCACAATCATTGCCATATTGATATCAAGTGCTTATATTCATGCAGCAGGAAGCTACGATTGACGTGCTACAAACAAGCTATATATCTTTCCAGTGTCACTGTTCATAAACCACAAGCTACCAAACTACTGGCTGGACTTGCTAACCTTTCTAGCAGTAGATAGCACGAAAATTGGCAGTCGTTATCCTACATAGACAAGCGCAACCCACAATCATCTTTCCGAGGATATGTAATCCTTCCCCATAGTCCAGGAATCTCTCTGACTGACAGAAGTTTGGACAGGGGAAGAAAGAAAGTAGGAGGAGAAGAAAGGAAAAAGGAATCAAGAATGATGACAGATGATGATATTCTTGCTTCACAGTGGCACTTCACTATGCCATTTGATAGAGAGAGAAAATTAGTTATAATTGAAGTGATTAATATCAATGATTAAATGTTCCTATTAATGATGATTCATGTAATTGAATTCACTGGGATGCAATATGATGGGGCTGTAATTTCAAGATGCAAATCAACCTGTGTGCTCCCTGCTACAGCACAGCATGAGACTCAAACATATGTCTACGTTGGCCAAATAGCAGCTACTCTATTACTCTATTTGTTCCCAGACTGATCAGTTTAATAGGAACACCTGTACACCCGTTCGTCCATGCAATCTTGTGCAGAGGTTTTCAAAAAAATAAAAACATCAAAAGGTCCAGTGAAGAGCAGTTATGTGGGTTCAAATGGCTTGTTGATGACAGAAGTCAGAGGAGAATGACCAGGCTGACAGGATGGCTTTAAAAACCACTCTTTACAACCATAGTGAGCAGAAAAGCATTTCAGAAAGCACAACATGCTGAACCTTGAGGTGGATGGACTATAATAGGAGAAGACCACACCAAACATTTCATGTTTGTCAGCCAAGAAAAAGAATCTGAAGTCACAGTGGGCAGAAGTTCACTGAAACTGGACAGCTGAAAATTGTAAAAAGATGAGACAATGTTTTTCCAATCTTCGACTGTTCAGTTTCAGTGAACCTGTGCCCACTGCAGACTCAAACTCCTCCCAAACCAGTCTGGCACCAACAAGATCACATTTTTTCCACATTCTGATGGGAATATTAAGTGAAGCTCTTGACCAGTATCTGAATGATTAAGCACTATAGTGCACGAATGAGCAGGGGTAGAGGTGTTCCTATTAAAGTGGCTAGCAGGTGCATATTGTATTTTACATAACAGTGTCTTGTGTCCATAATAATTTCTTTACAATTGTAATAATACAATTGTAGATAATAATATCTTAACATTTCCATTAAAATAAGAAATGACCTTTTTTCCCAATTTTTGAAGCCAATTATCATGCAGCATGTGTTAAACTAGGTGAACCTTAGCACTAAAACCTGTTAAAATCTAAAACTGTATTTGGTCACATAGGTAACTACATCCTTCTGCTGTTTATTGGCATTTTCAGTGGAGCTGAATTTGGTTCACTGCTTGTGGTTTTCACACCAGTAATCTGATATGACTGTCTCATTATTTTTAATAATGCATAATAACGATTAAATCATACATGTTAATATTAATAACCGAATAATAAGCCTGGACTTTAAGGGATTCTGTTCATCATATAAATGAATGCTAACCAAATTTCCCCACAACACTGAAGAACTGGAGGGAACACAAGTTTCTATAGCCAAGCAACATAAATTACAAGAGATATGAATCTTTATCTGCAAAGCCAAAGACTTAGTCATGATTAACTGCAGTTTTGGACAGTGTGCGAATGTTCATATCTTCAGCAATAGATTAATTTAAAAAAAACAAACAAACAAAAAAAAAACACCAGCTGGCAAATTGAGGCAGTTTACAAGGACTATGATCAATTTCTTTAACCTTTTTCATGCAAAAAATAAACTATATTATGTCTGAGTCCTATACAAATATTGTTTTAGAGGATTTAGTGTAGAGGTTTGTTATCGCATATCAGCACGGAAAAAGGGAAAAAAAATCTATATAGAAACAGATGGATGGATGGATGAATCAATAGAATATATTGATCCCCAAGGCTAATGTTTTCTGCTAAATTACTAGTAATGGTGTGAAGTGAGTTGGAGGTAATGTATACCTTTTCCAAAATGACCTTAAATTGACCACCAGCAGGATTAAAATGTTGAGAATTCTGGTAATCTTAGTCTTTGCCAATCCAGAAAATCACACAAAACCTCAGGACCGGCTGCAGTGTGATTTCTCTATCCCCTTGACTGAGTTCATCATAATGAGAGAGGATATGTTCTAGCTATAGGCACAATTCCAGGAAAGTAGAATCCCCTCACTGTATTAAATGTTTACTTTAGTTAGATTTTACTTGCAGAAGATACAGAATGACGTACCCTGAGGAACACTGTTTTAGGCTTCAGACCTTGTGCTACCACAACAATAGCACTGTCCATGTCTATTTCATATGATGAATATACGAGTGTGTGATTACAGCAAAATAAATGTCAGAGCTCCTTCATCCTCATTTCCATCTGCCAAAAGAGGGCATGGGGCTAAAAGTGCTGAGCGACCATGGCGGTGAGCAGCTTGTTCCCAGTGGGAGGTGTCTTTGACCTCTAAAATGTTGCAGGAGTTAAAGGAACAACAAACTGACATGTGGTGATACGTCAGTAGGAGCAACTACTGTGCGTGAGGCCACAGGAGATGACCATGATGTTGGACTTGTAACATCTGTTAGGGGCATAACATATCCGTATCTCTGATTAGATTTAAACCCAAAATGACCATGGTCTACACCAGAAAGCAAATGTTTTTATGTATTTAACTTTTGTTTTGGAAAGCATGGTCTGTAAATTCTCTGCTACATCACCCAAGTCATACAGCGTAATACAGTGGAACCTCGGCATACAAATGCCCTTCCTAATGAATTTTTCGCCGTAAGAATTGAAATTTTGAAAGAAATTTATATCGGCATACAAAGCAATTTCAGCATGCGAACAAACCGAACCGAACTGAACACCGGCTAAGTGGAGCGTACGTCCAGGAGCCGTTCAAAACTTGTTTGTGTCAGCGGAAAGCCAAGCGAAGTGAGTTAATGAATTTTAGGAATTTTTTTTCAGTCAGAGAAAGCTGTGTGGAAGAGTCAACCCATGGTACCACGTCACCTTCGGTATGCGTTCAAAAGCTAGGTGATTTCTGGGGCGTTTTTTTGTTCACAGATTGGTGGTGTGGGTGATCTGTTCTATTTTTAGCCCAAGCTTAGTGGCACGACTTCCTGTGAGGAGCCTTGACCCTTCGAAATTGGTAATATTTTTGGATGGCTGGAACGGACAATCTTCATTCAAATGATTTCTTATGGGAAAATTTGTCTCGCAATACCAATTTTTGCCTTAAGAACTCGTCTCCAGAACAAATGAAGTTGAACAGTGGTTGAAAAGGTATTGTTTTTGTTTTTGTAACAAAACAGTTACTAAACAATGGATTTCTTTATCCCACAAGCTTCATATCTAAAGTTTACTGAACTTGGTACACACCTCCCTTGATCTAGTCTCAGCCTAAAGATCTGGGGATCAAAAATAGTTTTCACCCTATCCATATCTCTGTATCTGTTCATTGCAAATAATGTACTCATTTTAAACAATTCCAGTCAAGTAATTCATCAGGTTCAAATTTCATAGCGATGTCAATAAAAATCAGGCCTCACTAGTAGAGACGTGTGCACTCCACACCACTTTTCCAACAAGTCCCTCTTGCCCCACACTCACTTGGAGTCTGGTACACCTCATTTCGTAGGTGTTAAACACATCCATCTGTTTTCTCTAGGCAGAAGCAACGTCGCCGTTTGAATCCTGGTAAGCACCTAGATCATCCACAACGGCAGTTGGTCTCCGCCGAGTCGCCCAGGAGAGGGGCAGTACTAATGCCGAAATCCATGGCAGAGACGAATGCCTCAATGTGGCTTCATCCATCTGTTGATACCCCCTACCTGTCCCCTCACAGCAGCTGCTGTCAGCAAGCAAAATGAATGCAGCATTGGGGCCAGGAATAAGGGTGGCCAGCGTGACAGGAAGCCCCAAGCTCGGAGATAACTCCTGCAGGCTCTGGGCTGTAAATTACAGAAGCTACATGTGAAACACAGCTTTGGCTGCAATTTCCCAGCCAGGGTCCTGGTATAGTAAATAAAACCACATCTTCTAAATAATGTCATGGAGAGACAGCCATGATCACTTGACTCCTCAGAGATGAGCAAGTCCTTGAGATGTCAAAGTTCATGTGCAACATTGACGAGAAGGTGCTCGCTCGGACGCTTCAACCTGCCTGCCAGGTATAGCCATTTGTGGCACGTTTGAAAATAAAGCATAGGGCACAAGCTTGTCCAAAAATGTATATTTTCGACAAGATAAAAGGAAAGTCAGTAAGATTGGTAGAGTATTTAATAGTAAGAGGCTGGAGAGGAAGACACGGAGGCCCAGATGGACACACAAGACAGTGGCTCTCGGGAGGCAGTCGGCCTCGTCTCCAGCACTCGTCTCTTTTGCCCTCTACCGAAAAGGCCAGTAGACATAACATCAAACTGCCATTTCAGATAAAGTCACGCCTTATCTAGAGTACTACATACAGGCAATTAAAGCATTCTGGGTAGTGGTGATAGTTAGGACACAGCTTACATTACATCTGCAAATCTTATCAACAAAGCACAGCTCATCATCCATGCAATATTATTTGACTACAGTCATTATATTATCTCAAAATACGTCACCTTGAAACAGCTAAGGAGAAAGAAAATTACAGCAGTGACTTCTGAGATTCAGTTAAAAGATTAATAAACACACGAATGAAGTTCCCAAAAAAGAACGATTTCAGAATAGCGCAGCGTCGTGAATTCGGCGTCTTAGCACGGAACATGTTTCCCAGTGCAACCAGTACTGACTGTGTTATTGCTTGGTGCTCACGTCATGTATTTTTGTTTTGGTTTCAGTACGGTTTCCACCTCTGCCTCATCCACAGGTTTGTGGCCCATGACTTGACGTGTCCACCTTTTCCATGTTCAATCCTTGATTCGTCTGCCTAGTTCTAGCAAATCGTTTCCACGTCTTCTTGCGAAATCTTACCATGCCTTTTTGTACCCTGTTTCTGTTTGTTTTTGTTTTCACTCATGCCTAGTTTTTGACTTTCAAGAATTATCCCAACTGCTGCACACCATGTGCTACAAATATTTAGCATGATTTTATTCTAATAAACTCCACCAGTTGCAGCCAGACGTTTAACATGACTCTTTAAAGACCCGAGAGCAAGCCCAATCTTAATAAGCCAGGAAGTGTATCGGGTGTGAACGAGAAAAAGCGAACAGGAGAAAGACTAATGAAACTTAGTATCTGGTGTATTTATTTTGATGTAGAAGAAATTAATAAGCATAAAAATAAATTACAACGCAACTGAAACCAATTACTTCAGAGAGAACAAAAGCCACTGGTAAAGATTTGAAAAGCTGGTAAACAAAAGGGGATAACTCGCCTGCAAGCAAGCATACTGTAGACACAATTAAACCCACGCTGGCTACATTTGCATTGTACGACTCACGCTGACACACTGATGGGACACATGCTCCTTTGCTGAATGTAAGCAGTCAAACGGCCTCTGTTTACACAGAGTTAGCACCACGGCTATAACCACATTTGTCATCTTGGCACAAAAAAGCCATTGTTCTCTCTCCACCACCATCAGGTGTTATGAAAGGCTCTAGTTTTAGCATGGAGATAGATGATTACCACCAGAGCAGATGTTCCAGCATGTGTGTGTCTTTCACCTTACTATGAAGCAGCTTCGCGAATACAGCATTGGATTTTACTAAAACAGTTCGGAGCTAATCCGTGAATATCTGTGATATCGGGAAAAGGAGAACTGCATGGCTGATGGAGTTCAGTGGCTGTGGTGAGAAACATCATATGTTCATCTTGTTTGGCAGCTTAATTGTTCTCCTGGGCTGAACACTGCTGTGTCCAGCTTCTCAACCAAAACACTTTGGTTTAAAGATTGTGTCTGGAAGATATGTGACTAAAAGCATACAGATAATCAATTTCATTGACAAAAGGAATCAATCCAAGCAGAAATAATGCCAAAAAACAAGAGAACAGTTTGTACAGAATGGAATGGAAGGTATGATTTACTCTGTAAATCAACAACAATACAGGCACTAATACTCTCCAGACAGAATCGTGTGGTACGGTGCATTAAGTGTTCTGATTTCTCACTAAGACAGAACACAAGGTTACTGTTATTAAAAAGCCTTAATAAAGTACTTCACATTCACATATTTGGAGCAGTCTGGGAATATCCCATCAGGAGTTGTTCTGTGACTGAGTTCTGGAAAACCTCCAGAACATTATTTTCTTGCCAGTAATATTCTTTGGTGTTATTTTGGTAAAAATATTTTGTAAATATTTCTTTTTTTAATTTCCATTTCCTGATAAAAGACATAATATAGGGAAATTTAGCCAACAGAAGAGAACATCTTGAACGAACTTGAGATAATTTACCTTCCTGCATGAATAAGGCTCGTGTTGAAATATTGTGAGAGCTTTTTTCCTGAGAGAGACTCAGGTGGATGATGCTGAAGTTCTTAAATTTGATAGTAATGTTATTTTTCTGTAAGTACATTAGGTGAATAATTATAAATAATTTAGTTTATGTCACAATGAACAATATAAAAGATGGCCCCAGGCTGCCACACATGTACTTTTACACATATATGTTTTTCTTTTCTACATTTCACCAAAGTGGGACTCTGGGAGTTGTATTCCACGATAAAGCAGAAATAAAGCATCAGAGTATTGAGTTTCATCATTTCACCGCTGCACTTACCTGTGCACTCAACTCATTCTCAGTGATGGGGAAGCCTTACACAACAACCTTTCTAGAACATAATTTTTTGGGAGCAAACCCAAGTTAATAAATGCTAACGATCTGCTCGAGGCTGCTCTGTTTTCCGTCTGTTGTTAATGACCGAACTATCCAGGTGTAGCTCACGTGCATAAGGCATTGCCTGAAGTTCTGTAGCGCTCATGAAGCACTGTTCATTATAACTATCGCTTGGATTTACAGACGTTTACTGCTGTTCATGTGTGCTGCTTAAATAACAGAAGCTGCTAGTGCTAATGCTAAAGAGTGGAGGCTGAATTCGCTCTCACAGGGAAATATGACATGTTAGAAATGGCAGAATTATTTGCTGAAGGATCTCGCCTAGACGCTTTAATCTGAAACATCCTTGGCGGTCTTCATCCGATGCTTAGCAAAGATGGCAAGTTTATTTACGTAAAAAAAAATAAATAAATAAAAAACTTACCTAGCACACCAAGCCGGTAGTTCAGGGTTATGACAATGACGTTGCCATAACTGGCCAAGATGCTGCCATCAAACATATTTCCTGTGCCTTCCATATAAGATCCACCATGGATGAAAACCATCACTGGCTTAGGACTTCCACTCTCGCGGATGTCTGGAAGGAGAGTGAAGGAGGAAATAATTAAATGTCAAATTCCAACTGTCAGCTAAAGGTGCAATCAGAATTGAGGCTGCCTTTTCCTTTAGGTCCAATTTGCCACTATTTAATGGGCTACGATATATTCAGCTTTAGATATTAGATCCTTCATTTCCTAAGCAACATGTGTCATGTTTCGTGTTACTGTTATTGAAAAATCAAATTGAGGGTGTTTTTTTGGTCTTTTGCCCATTTTCTCTCATCACTACTGTACATTTAAATAGCTGTTTTTAATTTCTGGATTGATTTCTGCAAGTGGCTTGACCACTGATATACTGACACATTCCTGAATATCATATAACATTGAAAATAGTTTGTTGTCCTGAACGACTGTATGTGTACCATTCCGGCTTATTGTACTCCATTTTGCTCCTTTTTTAAAATTATTAATGCATCGCTTGGTGCTTGGGCCTGTGATCTGTTTCAGGCGAACGCTTTCAGTCCACGAGGGAAGCAATTTCAAAATGAGAACAATGTTTGCAATAGCTTTCATCTTGTAAGGAGAAGACAGCTATTACACCATGGGTGCAATGTATCCACATAAATCTCTGATAATTGATAGAAGTTGGGAGTTCAGGGATACCTCTCTGGGAGGTCCCATAACAAAGTGGAGAACAAATGAAAAAAGCAATTATTCTCCCCCAAAAATATTTTCTCTAGGCCTACAGACAAGGGGCTCTGAGTTATTCCCAATTCACAATTATCGTTCCTTCATTCGGAGACATCTTATTTCTCTTTTGTATGAAGGGTTGTATTTAAAGCGCTCGATTGTTATGATAGTTTTCAGAATCTTTTGATTTTTACAATTCAAGTGATGAAAAGGACGCAGCACTTTATAAAAGAAATAACGTAATGCATACGAATTCAGAAAGCGCACAGACTTTATGACTAAGCTAGTTTATATATAACAGTTACAGGGACCTTGGCAAAACTGTGCAGCTTTTTTCTGTCCAATATTTGTGTCCTCACATTTCCCACTCAATTTGATGAATTCACTGAATCACTCAAAAGCAGATGAATCAAGAAAAGTATATAAACTGGCACAGCAAGGACATGGGAGCTGCACTGAAAATAATGACAGATAGTGATGTATTTAGAAACAAAAAAAAAAAGAAAAGAAGAGAGGAAAAAAAACTGTACTGGTCATTTGAATGTGCTTTCTACAAAATGTAGTCTAAAATGCATTTTGTGAAAAAAATACAGGCTGGAAATATGATTTTAAATAAAGAGGGAGAGAGAAAAGAAACAAAAAAACAGGCGTTGAATTCATTTTTTTTTTAAATTTTATAATAAAAAACAAACCTGTTCTGCTAATACAAATCATTATGTGCTTTAATAGCAGTAGGGTGAGGTTAAAGGAGGATAACACTTTCTAAGAATTGTTTTTATGAAAAAAATGAATTCATTTCCAGGCTCAGCTTGTAAAAAAGCAAACAAAAATAATTTCTTTCCTATTTTCAATTTGAAACTAAAAACAAATGAAAGCAACATCCAGAAAAGTCTGTGCCCTTTTCGTCAGTCTAGATTCACGTCAGTAATTACAATAACAAACTAAAACACAAATGGTTTTTTGATTTTTGTTTCCAAATCCAGGCAGCGCTTTATAATGTCAATATTAGCACCCTTGTCCTTCATTATGAATCAAAAGTTAAATTCATAAAATTAATAAAATGGGAAAAGGGCTTTGTTGTCCAGAAATCTGCAGCTGTCTCAGATGTGGTCAAACATCATTAGGGCTCCAACTTTTAGTTATGGATGTACACATGGAGAAGTGGAACGTCCATCCATTTCCTCGAATGCTTCTCCTGCACAGGGTTCGGGGAAGTGTATCCGAGGAGACTCAAGGACACACCCAATCATACATTATGGAAAATTTAGAGATGCCAATTAATCTACAACGCATGTCTTCAGGTTGGTGGAAACCAACCCAGTACCCAGAGGAAACACCTGAAACATGGGAAGAACAGGTGCTCACACAGGGTGTGTGCACGGGGTAGAGGCAGCAACTCGAGGGGCGTGAGGCAAACGTATTAAGCACTAAGCAAGATATCTCCACAAATGTGTATTTCTGTCTCAATTCAAGACACAATCACACTACATATTTACTGATATTATAAGATTCTGAGTCTTTGCAGCAGAACCAAACTTAGATAATGGTTAAAGATACTTGGAAGTTCAAAGCCCAGGTCGAAGGAGAAGGTCCACCTACTCTAATCACTGGACTTTTGGTTCTGCAGCATGGAGAACATGGATGTTTTTGTAGAGGATAATGCTCTTCATGGAATGTATAGACATTCACTGTGGAATATAATTCCAAAGCCTTAAACTTCCAAATATAGCATTATCCTTCTGACCATGAGAACTGAGGCTTCTTTATACTATGACAGCTGATCAGTATATCTTTCACTATACAATGCTCTCATATTAAATAAGCACTTGAAGTTTTTCCTCTTCCTATAAGAACAGAATTATGTTTTTAAGTGATGCATTACTTCGGACGATCAAAAGCAAGTTTTTGCTCCAGCATAATTTTTTAAGTGAGCGATCCGGACGTCAACATTTTCTCCGAATGTTAGCGTCTTCAGGATGCTGGGTTTGAAAAGTCCAGCAGAAGGAAATGATCCACAGAGCAATGTATGATAAAGTAACTCCATATTATCCACACACACACAAGTCCAGTCAAGTCCAGCAGATTATGTTTGAGCCACCATTCTTCCTCGACAGAACATGGAAAGCCAGTCCACTGCAAAGAGGAAGCAGGAAGCAGGGAATGTTTCTGAAGAACTGAAGTGTGGGTCATCCTGAGCTCAGCCTTTGCTGTTTTCCATCCCAGGCCCAGGAAACATATTGCAGACGTATTCCTCTAAATTCCAGGACTGCATTTGGCTCATCATATTGTCTCGCAGACTTAAGAGGATTATTTTGTGAGCTCTGAATTTTTGATGGAGTTAATAGGAGATGCTTGGCGGGATTCTCACTGTATATTTGTGCCACTCTAATCTTATGATGTGTGGATCAAAGACAGCTCTTTCCTGGTTTTAGTTGGTGCTAATTGGTGCTTATTTCACTTGATTATACAAAATATGGCCTTGGTTAACTTTGTGGTCCAACATCCAACATTAACAAGGATCTATCTTTCTATCTACCTATATATGTCTATATATATATATATATATATATACACACAGACACACACACAGAGGGGCCCAAGAAACATGAAAATTATCAGTTTTATCTGTGCACTTTTTTTAAAATTATAATTTAATTATGGCAACAATATATATATATAAATATATATATGAATAAATATACACAGATCAGGTATAACACTGTGAGCAGTGAGAGGTGAAGTGAATAAGACTGATGATCTCCTCATCATGGCACCTGTTAGTGAGTGGGATATATTAGGCAGCAAGTGAACATTTTGTCCTCAAAGTTGATGTGTTAGAAGCAGGAAAAATGGACAAGCGTAAGGATTTGAGCGAGTTTGATGAAGGATCAAATTGTGATGGCTAGACGACTGGATCAGAACATCTCCAAAACTGCAGCTCTTGTGGGGTGTTCCCGGTCTGCAGTGGTCAGTATCTATCAAAAGTGGTCCAAGGAAGGAACAGTGGTGACCCGGAGACAGGATCATGGGCGGCCGAGGCTCACTGATGCACGTGGGGAGTGAAGGCTGGCCCGTGTGATCCGATCCAACAGACGAGCTACTGTTGCTCAAATTGCTGAAGAAGTTAATGCTGGTTCTGATAGAAAGGGGTCAGAATACACAGTGCAGGACGGGTCAGGGCTGTTTTGGCAGCAACAACACAATATTAGTCAGGTGGTCATAATGTTATGCCATATCAGTGTATATATAAATAACAGACGAGAGAGAGAGATCTAAGACTAAACGTCTGTTATTTTATTAAGAAAAACTTATAATAACTGATATAGAGCAGCTTTCTGTAAAGAGATGTTTATGTATCATGTTTATGAACATCTTGTCAGACAGAGCCTTGTAACATTCAGTACATTTTCCGACACTGAAGAGTTTTCAGGACTGAGGAGTTTAAAACTTTCTGGTTTCTCGTTATCATGACAAGCTGCGTTTATGTCTCAGAGGAAGTAAGATGGTGAGGTGAGGACTGTTTTCAGCTGTGATAATGTAAAGGAAAACAAATTCTGATTTCTCTACTGATGTCACTGTGAACAATGAAAAAGTGTGATGTTCAGTAATAAATAAAAAAATTGAATTGTTTGCAGATCAGTTTGCTATAAAAGGAAGAAACCCTCGGGGGTATCATGTGACCCCATCATTTTTTGATAGAACAGCTTGGACCAAAAGTGTTCATTTTATGCATATACCCTGAGAAAAGTGGTTTAAAATGGGCAAAAGATCTCTAAGTGTAGCTGTTAATATTGTAAATGTCTATCTATTTAGTATTATTATAAAATCCAGGAACATGTTGCATAGGAAGTATAGGTAAAGAATTTTCAGCAACCCCATTGATGCTGTGCTGTCTAACATTTGATTGGATCTCAAAACACAAAAAGGTTAAAAAAATCATGCAAAAAAAGGTGTCAAGATTTTGTATTATGGTTATTAGTTTTCTTTTTACTTTTTTTTTTTCAGTGGGATGCAACATGAAAAAATTAAAAGAAAATTAAAAAAAAAAAGAAAAAAAAAGAAAGAAAATTCAAGCCAAAACCTATGGAAGGTTAACAATTACATGTCTGGAATGACGAGAGACATGTGACATACTCGTAGAACATCAAGCAAAAAAGACAAAACACATCCAGCAAAAACACTAGGAAGTAAAAAAAAAAAAAAAAAAAAAAAAAAAACATCTCCACTCGCGAAAAAGGACAAGAAATTTAAGAAAAAAAGAAGAAAAAAATTGGAGGGTTTCCTTGTCATGCATATCAGTTTGGCGTCAAAAAAATACCTTCATCCTCTGCACCGTCATTATCACCTAAATCATCATTCTGTTTCTTTGTAAGAGGACCTAGGATCAAAAACGGAGAAGATGGAGGAAACAGAGAATACAAGAACAACACAAGCCTTAAAAAGGCGTCTCAGAGATACAACGAGCTTGCATTGATATCCTTGATTACATTACAGAGCAAGAAAAAAAGTCGTATTGACGATCTAAGCAATCAAATGTTTAAACATTTCTGTAGAAAAGAGTCAAACAGTCAATAAAACAAATAATATAGAAAAGCAAACTACTGGTTCAGAAAATCCAGTGTTAAAAAATTCAAAAACATTTTTCTTTACGGATTAATTAGTCATTTAGTTTAAAACTTTGAGTTTTTTTAGGTACAAAAAATACCGTCAGTGGAAAATAAACAAACGTTATGTTTTATTCGAAGCATGAAAATTCCTTTTCATTATGAGGTAGTAATGGGGGAGCAAATATTATTTACCCCTGTGATTTATTATTTCAGAAAAGTAAAAGCTGAGTTAAAAAAATGTTTCCCTCTTGAATATTCAGCACTGAACAAACCTCACGGATGATGTCCTTTTGTTATTTAATATCAGCTTCCGTTAATTTTACTATCTGAAAACAAGTGAAGCCTAAAAGATTTAACCGAAGGCTTCAGTTTCATCCAAAAGCCGTAAACAGGTAAAAGAAGAAGAAGAAGAAGAAATGAAAGCAGCAAATTCAGGAAATGTCTCCAGACATACGGAGAGGGTTAGAACTGAGCATGGACTCAGCGTTCACTTTTCTGCTACACAGTCACACAGATGGCTGTCAGAGGCTCTGCACACCAACATTCATCACTCACACAGACTCGTGATTTACACCACGGACATCATGACAGCACTCACTCATACACGGACATGCTTAAACACACACACACACACACACACACTCGGACACACACTCGGACACACACTCGGACACATTTAGAAAAACAAGTAATATTTAAAGAAAAACAAAAAGATCATGCACATGCTGAGCACATGCAAGCAACTGGTCATGTTTAAAAAATGAAGCTCAAGGAAATGATCATGTGATCACTTGAGATCACTCATCACACTGAGCTATCGCTGTGGATCCATACGCTCCAATATACAGGAGGACAAGAGCGAGAGGGCGGTGCTGTGACTGTGCAGTGTCCACGTCCATTTCTTTTGATGAAACTTAGTCTTTTTGATTTTTTCTTTTTTTTTTTTCCAAGTCGGACTGTGGAGAAACAGCAGGTGTTATGAAGAAGGAGAAAATCAATGTTAATGACATAAGTTTGGTCTCCTACGGCTTGGGAAAGACATTGCCCTGAAACAGAAAGTTATGAACATAAAAATATGACTTCAGGTTATTTTAAAGGACATACTGTGACAAAATAACATTGAGTCATAAAGTCATCCAGCAAATCCACCATACAGTCGTAAAGCGAAATGGATTATACTTCAATATTACACATCTACATGGCTAAAACAAGCTAGTTAGTAATTCTGCATGTCTTCATCCTGCAATAAAGTCCTTTTTAGAAACCCTTTCAAATAAAGAAAGACTTGGTTGTTGGGTTATACCTTACAATACTAAAGATTAACCCAGAAGAAAAGTTCATGCTAGCAAGTTCATGCTAGTATGTGTCGCTTGTTGTTGGTCACTTTCCTAGTTCCTCAGGAGCTCTTGGTTGCTGTTGTAGAAAGGACATTATCAACATTGACATTATTTAGTGTCCAGTGTCACCCAGATGAGGATGAGGTTCCCTTCTGAGCCTGGTTCCTCTCAAGGTTTCTTCCTCAGATCATCTCAGGGAGATTTTCCTCACCACCGTCACCTCAGGCTTCTCATTAGGGATCAAATAGTAACTTATCATTTTTTCCCCTCTAACTGCTCGTTATAGCAGTTTTATCATCTCACTGATTTTCCTCAACCAGCTGGCTGAATATGAAAAAAAGAAATAGATAAATAAATAAAAATGGCCACCTTCTTACATGCTTACTCTGTCTGCTGAATAAGGTTATGAACTAGATGAATTTAGGTAAGGTTGTTGAAGCTAGCTAACTACACTAGATAAAGGCTGTGCAATATGCTACATGAACCATTACAACCACGAAATGGTCAGGTAACGTTAATCATCTCAGTCCCATAATAAGATTCAATTCAATTCAATTCAATTTTATTTGTATAGCGCTTTTAACAAAGAGCATTGTCTCAAAGCAGCTTTACAGAACATAAAAAAACAATAAACATACAAACAAACAGTCCTAGATGTTAGACAAAATTTTCCCTAGTGAGCGAGCCTGAGGTGACTCAGACGACTGTGGCAAGGAAAAACTCCCTCAGATGGTATTAGGAAGAAACCTTGAGAGGAACCAGACTCAAAAGGGAACCCATCCTCATCTGGGTGACACACGGAGAGTGTGATATGAACAATGTCCTTTCTGCATTAGTTGTGTGATGCAGATACAGCATGTGTAGAATGTTATGTGTAAAATGTCCACATAGGGTTGGCAGTGCTGCTTTGAATACTCCAGTCCTCAGAAAGCAGAACCCGGCTGGAGCTGGTCCATCTCTAGATGCCACTGGAGCTGGCACAATCTCTGTGTGACTCGGGGATGGGTAGAAGAAGGGAAACAAATGGAAAGGGATTAGCGTAGCTGCTATTCATGATATTAGGAGGCACTAGATGATGATGTGCATCTAATCGGATGTATTGGAGTACAAAGTTATGGGATTTATTAGGTGTATGCCTGGCTAAAGAGATATGTCTTTAGTCTACGTTTGAACTGGGAGACTGTGTCTGAGCCCCGAACACTGTCAGGAAGACTGTTCCAAAGTTTAGGAGCTAAATATGAAAAAGCTCTACCCCCTTTTGTAGACTTTGATATTCTGGGAACTACCAGAAGTCCGGAGTTTCAAGATCTTAAGGAGCGTGATGGATTGTAACATGTTAGAAGACTGGCTAGATACGTGGGAGCTAAACCATTTAGAGTCTTGTATGTAAGAAGTGCTAGTTTATAATCAATTCTAAACTTAACAGGTAGCCAGTGCAGGGATGATAATATTGGGGTTATATGGTCATACTTTCTTGACCTGGTAAGGACTCTGGCTGCATTCTGGACTAACTGTAGCTTGTTTATTGAAGATGCAGGACAACCACCAAATAACGCATTACAATAGTCCAGTCTGGAGGTCATGAATGCGTGAACTAGCTTTTCTGCATCAGATACAGATAAAATGTTCCTAAGCTTGGCGATATTTCTGAGGTGGAAGAAGGCTATTTTTGTAATATCGGAAATATGTTTTTTAAAGGACAAACTGCTGTCTAATATTACACCCAGGTCTTTCACTGTAGAACTATTAGTAATAGAACATCCTTCTAAGTACAGGTTGAATTGTGAGAGCTTCTGTGTACTGGTTTTTGGACCAATCAGTAATATCTCCGTCTTATCAGGATTTAGTAATAGAAAATTATCAGTCATCCAGTCTTTAATATCTTTAACGCACTCTGTTAATCTAGACAGTTTAGATATTTCATCTGGTTTTGATGAGATATATAACTGTGTATCGTCAGCGTAACAATGGAAACTAATCCCATGCCTTCTAATGATGTTGCCTAAGGGAAGCATGTATATTGAGAAAAGCAGAGGTCCTAAAACTGAACCTTGTGGGACCCCATATTTCACTGGCATTACACTGGACATTTCTCCATTTAAATCTACAAAATGGTATCGATCAGACAGGTAGGATCTGAACCATTTTAATGCCTGTCCCTGAATACCTATGTGATTTTGTAAGCGGTCTACAAGAATGTTATGATCTATAGTGTCGAATGCAGCACTAAGATCAAGTAAAACTAATATTGAGATGCAGCTTTGGTCCGAAGCTAAAAACAGGTCATTTGTGATCTTAACTAGTGCAGTTTCTGTGCTATGATGGGGCCTGAAACCTGACTGAAATTCTTCAAGGATATTGTTTTCCTGTAAGAAGGAGCATAATTGAGTAGACACAACCTTTTCTAATATTTTAGATATAAAGGGAAGGTTTGAAATCGGTCTGTAATTTAATAAGTCATTAGGGTCTAGTTTAGGTTTCTTAAGAAGAGGCTTAACAACTGCCAGCTTGAAAGGTTTAGGGACGTGACCTAAATATAAGGAGGAATTAATAATGTTGAGGAGAGGCTCTCCAGCTGTGTGTATCACTTCTTTCAGTAATCTAGTTGGAATTGGATCTAACAAACATGTTGTTGAATTAGCCGTGGTGATAAGTTTATACAGCTCTTCCTGCCCTATACCTGTAAAGCATTGTAGCTTTGAATGTGGAGCTTTAGGTTGGACTAGATTACCGGATGCTGTCAAAGGTTGAACATCCATTATTTTATTCCTGATACTATCGATTTTGTCGGTGAAAAAGTTCATAAAGTCCTCACTATTAAACTGTGATGGAGTACTCTCTTCAGATATCTGATGTTTTGTCAGTCTAGCCACTGTACTAAATAAGAATCTGGGATTGTTTTGGTTTATTTCTATAAGTTTGCTCAAATGCTCAGCCCTAGCAGCTTTTAGAGCCTGTCTATAGTTAGACATACTGTCTTTATACGCAATTCTAAAGACTTCTAATTTAGTTTTTCTCCATTTTCGCTCTAGGTTACGGGTTGCTCTCTTGAGGGCGTGAGTGTGACTATTGTACCATGGTGCAGATGTTTTATCTCTGACCCTTTTTAATCGGATGGGAGCAACAGTGTCTAGTGTGCTGGTGAAAATAGTGCCTATGCTGTTAGTTAATTCATCTAAGTCATCTGTATTTAGGGGTCTGGTGAGAAGTTGAGACAGATCCGGTAGATTACTTGTGAATCTGTCTTTAGTGGTCGGGATAATAGTTCTACCGAGTCGATAACGAGGGGAGACGTGTCTAATATGTTCTACAGGTAGAGTGTACACTAAGAGGTGATGGTCTGTGATATCATCACATATCTATCATCAGAGAATGTCAGTAGAATAGATGAACCCATTTCAGCTGTTTTAATGCATCAGTTTATTTACTGTGGATTTTGTCATGGTTTACAATCATATTTTTTGCAGAAGAAATATTCAGACAATGTTGTTGTAAGTATTATATGATTGTCTCATTGTTATTATGTTGTGATGTAGTCCCCAGGACCCCTGAACTCACCTACGCATGTATCAGTGTTTCTGGAATACAGAGATGTTTTGACTGGGAAGATGATTAAATGCACTTTACTATTCATTTCTGGGTTCTAGATCTTACTTATACTTCATCGTAATGCAAACTATGATGTATGATATTTTATAAATGCCTGACAAAACAAACAAACAAAAAATATCCAGCTTTTATTTGAGAAATCTGGTTGCTTTAATACAGTGACTGCTCCAGTTGTTGCTTGTGAGTATGCGCACTGTCCACGCTCGGTTTTCCCTCTGGGATTTTCTATATACTCTCACCAAACTGATCTGTTTGTTCCTTTAAAGCTTTAGTTTTCTTCATAATATTTTACATTTAATAAAAGTTTGAGGTTGTATTTAACAGGATAAGACTGAACCTTGAAACCAAGGTTACACTATTTCCCTTTCCATTTAGCATGTTGAACAATAAAACGTAGCCAGCTGCATAAAGGAAATAAATTTGAGGAAATCTCAACTCCACTGTCGTTTGTTGCAGTATTGGTTTTGATGTGTGTCTCCATGTCTCTTCCTATAGTGAAGTGTTGATTTTAAAAAGAGGATTAAGACTTCCTGCATACACATTCCAATGGTTGATCAAGCTTTCTTTGGATATTAAACTGTTCTAAATGATGTTCTATAGAGAACCCTTTCAAAACATTAATGTATTTATTCATCTTCATGAACCACATCATACTGGTCAGGTTCAGGGTGAATCTCATGCCCATTTCAGGAACATTGGGATTGAGACGGATGTGATGCCTCACACATTCATACCCAGGGGTAATTTTGAGTATCCACTTCACCTACTGGCATGGTGTTGGGTGTTCGGATGAAAGCAGCGCACAGTGACAGCAGCCTGAGATCAGGATGAAACTGGGATCTTGGAGGTGGGAGATACTCTCTACCCACTGTGCCACCCATGTTCCATCTAGTAAATACAGTCTAAATCTAGGTTTCCCACATGACACGTCTTCAAGTCCGTCACAGAGGTGCCTACTATACTAGCTAGGCTTATTGCAATGGAATTAAACAGAACAAGGTTTTTTTTATTCATTTATCTCTATCGGCTCTAGTCCATTAAGACAGAATTTTACTCTAACATAGCAAAGAACAGCAGCCGGAACATATCCAATTTAAATAAACAGCAAATTCTTTCCAAGATCACTCAGATAACACAGACAGGAGTAGAATAAAGAAGCCAAGACAATGCCATCAATTGTAATGAAAATGACCTCAATATTCCTGCTTGCTAACCTCTGTGACTCTGTAGCATATAACAAAAGGAGATTTTTATCTGTGCCTAATTGGTTTGAGAGCTGGCTTCATTATCTTGGCTTAAAAAAATCACGTCAAGGCCGGTGTCCATGCCAGTTGATTTGAAGGGGAGGATAAAACAAAGCAGGTGGAAGGCTGAAACCAGCAATAGCTAGCTTATCCTTTAGGTGTGATCGGCATCGGGCGAGTTTGAGAAGACCGTAATGCAGAAGGAGCCAATCACATATGAGTATCTGAAGTTCTCCAAGTTATTAAGAACAAATATCTTGAAAACGTTCAGTCCAAAGTTTCTTTGTGGCCAATAAGCAGGCATTTTATTCAGAAACAACTTATAGTTATGATGTGGACAGATATGCTAATATGACAGATTGGAATTGTGTAATGGTTTTGGTCAAACATGCCCCACACCATTACATAACCACCGCCAGCCAGCTGCACTGGGGCAGGGCAGGATGAATACATGGTTTTAACTGTTTGTCTCAAAGTGCAACCCTGCCAGTCACACAAGACAATGCTTTGCCATTATTAGTTACTTGCTTCTGATGCACATACACACTGCAGTCTTTATTCTCATGCGTAGGCAGTGAAACTCCGCCTCGTCTTCTTTTGCTTGTAGACTATCCACTTCAAAGTTGAACACTTCGTAAGCCTGTACACTAATGCACAGAACTGATATAAAGAGCTGTTACACAATTAGCTGAGGTCTTTGTGTCAAACTATTTACCAACTGGAACTCACAATAGTGTGTGAAAATGTGCATTGTGTAAAAATCCCACTGTCTGAAGTTAAATGAGCTGGTGTGGCTAATATGCTGCCTCCCAAGATTTATACCTTGAATATACAGTTATATTTATGAAAATATAGCTCTGTTTGACAATAAAAAATATAATTAATGTATGAAGTGGATGTATTCCGTATTAGATTTTGTTGTGCTTAGTGTCAAGAGACAGTCCTGAAATAACTGAGCACACGGTTCAAATACATCCTGCAGGGGAGATTAATTCTTTTCATTGCAGTGGACTAATGTCCCCAATCCAGCTACTGGCATGATTTTGGGGGTAGCCCAATAGTCAAAGAGCAGTAGATCCATTGCCTGAATAAACAGATAATTTAGTTCATTCATCCATTCATCTTCACTAACTGCTTTTCATCCCGGTTGTTGTGATTCCAGAATCAATCCTGGGAATACTGGATGCAAGGGAGCAGAATTCACCCTGGATTGGACACCAGTGCATTGCAGGGGGTCATAACAATGCTTGTCAGACTCTAATAATATCTTTTACAAGCAATGCAAGAGCAGAACACAAGACTGATGATTTTTGATTAATATGCAAACACGCTCCAATTAAAACTTTCTCGAAGAAGGATAATGAGCATGCACTGATTCAGATCCATAGTCTGTATTAGTATAAGTAGCCTGTCGTATGTTATAACCTTACATTAGCTATAACCTCTTGTCATGTAGGTTCCCAGGCAACTAAAACATGGGACTGGGTCATACACTGAAGCATTTACTGACTCACAGAAAAATTTAAGGTTGTTAAGGATGTGCAAACTTTTGCAAGAAACTCTATATTAGAGTATTATTAAACTGAGTTATCTCTATCCCAATTAATGTAGTATATTACCAGCAATGAAACGAAGCCCAGTGGATTAATCCTTGGCTCCCGGTTACTACTCACACTGTTCTACTGTCCCACAGTATAAACAGCTTACTGCATCATGCCCAGTGTATTAAAGAGTCAGAGACAAGTGCCTCATTTCAAATAGATCAGATGGATGAGTTTAGGTGGCGGTCACTAGAGAAGAGCCCTCCATCACACTGTCCAAGTCACCTAGGGGTGGAGGAAAGTGAAGGGCATTAATCCCAGAGGAGAGGGACACTACCTAGCCACCTGTCCTCTTTCTCTTAACGCCACATCATTAACCCCCCCTAGGCTCAGTCCCCCCTGACCTCAGAGATTGGGTTCACTGACTTTCGCTTTCTCCTGAAGAACCACAGACTTTATTTTAAAGACACAGAAAGACAGAACTACACACCTCGTCTCTTTGTCATGTCACAGAGCAGCAGATTGATTTATCATTTGTGCTCCTCAGTGGCACTGGAATATTCCTCCTTGTGCCGCCATTGATCAGAATTCACCTCTAGCTGATAAATGGCCACTTCATGCCTGACGCATCTCTAATGCAGCATGCAGGTAAAGTCCGCTGTATCACACTCGCGCGGAACCTGCGGCCGAAGCCAGATGGGGCAATTAATGTTTCGAGGCAGATCGATTTCAGATAGAGCCTATTGACATCCCTGGCCATTCATCAGAGAGCTCAAGTTCCAGCATGCTGAACATCAGCAGATCAAATCACAGAGTGAAATGCTGAGCAGGAGTAGCCACAAATTTGAGGTAATGACTAACTTCAGACTATCTTCAGACCATAACGGAGTAATGGAATTTAATGCAAATTAGTATTTCAGTGAGACATTTTGCAAACAATGATGTTTAGGAGAGTGGGTAGTGTTTCCTCCTCACATCTCCAGGGTTTGGAGATTGATGCTAAGCTCTGGTTACTGTCTCAGTGTCTCATAATTCTTAGGTTTCCTGCCAAAAACTTTTAATAGCTGATTGGCTATGTTAATTTGCCCTTAGGTGCATCCACTGCACCCCTGATGTATAAAAAAAATGATTAAATATGTTGTGGAGAGCAATATACGAAGCATGAGAAGGAACTCTTCGTGGGCTCTTTGTGGGCTTAATCAGCCTAAACATAGCGTTCAATAAACACCAGTCAGGCACTCGGCCTTAGCCGTGGCACAATATATGTGTTTCCCTCCCAGCACGTTAAAATCCATGAGCTAATCTATTCCACAAAGGAGCAGTCCGTCTTCTAAACATCAGGTAACACCTGGACGAGAGTCAATATTTCTTCAAGCGCACAACACTGAACACAGGCGATGCCATTATGTTCCTGCTGCAGCTTAGACAGAGTCTAATGAGTGCACAGAGCAAGAGGAAGCTTTCTTGAGAAAGCCATGACTCATCAGTGGCATCCAGTGAAGAGCTGACCATGAAAACACCACAGCTCCTTAATGAGCAGTGGAAACACAAGCTCAGGTTTGGCATTAGGAAGGTGGACTCCTCTTCGCTGTTGCAAATTTAAGGACACTTTTACACCTATTAGTCTGTTTGCACAGACCGTATCAGAGCAAAATGGGTACGTTTAGTTTGTCTGCTGTTTGGTGTCCACACTGCACATCATTACACCAACCAAATAGTTAAAAACAGACTTCTATAACTCACTCATTCCTTGGACAGAATAGTCTGTGTGGCTGAAGGTAACCCCTGCGGGACATGGAGAGGAAGTAATCTCCATGCCACCCTGATACCCTCAGCAAGAAAATGCTAATACAAATTACTCTGATGCTACGATTTTCCCTTATTGTTTGTTGGTCACATTTTTTGCAGTGCTACAGCTCTGTCCTTTGGCTCAATTCCAGCCTTGCAGGACTGATAAAAAATAAATAAATATGGCGTCTGCAACCCAAATTACTATGTAGTGTGTGTTCACTTTCTGATTCGAATTTGTGTTCAGACACAGACACATACGAAATCGCTCAGACGTATCCTAAATAATCATCTATTCACGTGGAGTTACCAGCCATCCACTCTCTTGCAAAAACACAGAGAAGAAGCAGAAAGAGGACACAGCCTCCCTCGAGCCACACGTCTAAATAAGTGCATGAACATACGGATGGCATGTTCTCCGTTTCCTGCCTGTGCGGAGTGTTCGCACTTATTCTCAAACCTCAACACACTGCGAAAATGAGCCATAGGCAAGCATATGACTAAGGTGGAGCTTAAGGTGGAGAGAGAGAGAGAGAGAGAGAGAAAGAGAGAGAGAGAGGGAGTGAGAGAGAGAGAGAGAGAAAAGAAAGAGAGAGAGAGAGGGAGAGAGAGAGAGAAAAGAGAGAGAGAGAGAGAGAGAGAGAGAAAGGGAGAGAGGGAGAGAGAGAGAGAGAGAGAGAGAGAGAGAGAGAGAGAGAGAGAGAGAGAGAGGTATCAGAGAGAGAGATTGAGAGGGGGGAGAGAGAGAGAGAGAGACAGAGAGAGAGAGAGAGAGAGAGAGAGAGAGAGAGGGAGAGAGAGGTATCAGAGAGAGATTGAGAGGGGGAGAGAGAGAGAGAGAGAGAGAGAGAGAGAGGGAGAGAGAGAGGTATCAGAGAGAGAGTGAGAGAGAGAAAGGGAGAGAGAGGGAGAGAGAGAGGTATCAGAGAGAGAGAAAAGAAACATTTTTCTACCATTCATTCTTGACAGCCTCTATTGCATCAGGTGTTTATAAAAAAAAAGCGATCCTCCTTGAGGAGTTAATTGTTATTTCCTGCAGGCATTGTCAAAAAAAAGGCATCAAGTGTGTTCTTCATACACAACTGTTTTTCATGACAGAATCATGTTGACAATCTTTTCACCGCCCCCTCTTCTCCATCTGATAAAAATCCGCCATCAAAAGATCACTCCTTCTCTGCCACTAACTCCGCCCTAGCGCTCCTCTGCTAACAATCTGTAAAGCATCGTGCTCTAGAGACGTAAAAGGGAAGTGAGGCCTGTGGATCAACCCCTCATAAATATTTGATCCGGCCCCAAACGGCTGACATTCAGTGGCGATGGGGAGGAAAGGGTACCCGGACCCAACAAAGTAAGATCTAAAACTGCTGTTTGAAATATCAATAGCTGGAGCCACCAGCATCAGGTTATTTTCCTGGAGAGCCCCTGTGGAGAAGGGAATGGAAAAACGCAGTGACCAAAATGTCACGGCAGCTTCAGATTGTGCTCTGCTCATTAGAGAGAGAGTGTGACAGGGCTTAAAGTCAGGTAAGATTTGTGAGGAGGAGGAGGAGGTGGAGGAGGAGGAGGAGGAGGGGGAAATTTCATTAAGAACTGTCAGCCATAACCACATAACCACCGACATGGAGAGATTACAAAGCTCATAATGAGCATGCTTTCTGGGAAGAAAAGACCAGTCCACTGGTGACATGAAAGAATCTCATCTCTTATACAGTTTTACCTTTCTTGTGTGTTTTTAGACATTAATTTGTCTGAACTGGACAGTACTCTTATGCAAACCTTTTACTTCAAACCACGAGTCTCTCAAACTACACTAACTGCAATGCCGAAGCTTTTTACAGGGACTGAAGCCCCGCCCACATGTATACAAACATTTCTGAAAACAGTGTTTTCTATTTTAGGCTAGCCTAGGTGGTCCAGCAGCAGGCTCCCGCACTCTCATTGATGCGGTCTGGGTCCGATTCCCGGGCAGGGCGCTAACCCAGCCACTGATGTGTTAACTTTCCCAAACCCTGGTTAAAATGTGAGTGTTGTGTCAGGAAGGGCATCCGGTATAAAACCTGTGCCACATCAAAACACGTGGACCAAATGATCTGCTCAAACAGGGAGCAGCCAAAACATCAAGATCTATGTGAAAATGGCACTTAGAGTTCCTGAAAACAAAGTTTTTCAAAAACTTGTCATTATTTTCATAAAGGCAAGAAAAAACGTATGCTTCAGATCATACTGTATTAACCTGCGCATGCTTGTGTTAAGAATGTTCTAGCTGCTAACCAGCTTGTTAGCTGTTAGTCAGCGGTCTGAATTTCCTCCATATTTCATAACACACTTGCACTTTCATTTCGCTTTGTTATATTTTTTTCAAGCCTTATGTGGAGTCGCCAAAATATGATGCTCACAGAATCCACTGCTCTTATTATTGCTCTTGACATAATAGTTTATGACATACTCTCACCGGGTTGGCGTGATCATGTGAGCGTTTTTCTAATTGTGTTCCTTGTGGGAGGAGATATTTTCAGAACGCTATGGACAGGAGCAGAATGAAAGTAATATTGTTATGCTGCCGAAGTGGACGAGGCAGAATTTCGTCCATAGTTAAGTGGAACCGATGTCCTTTTGGTCGCGTGCTGTTATGCAGCTGTTAAATGATGTCATTGCCATTAAGTCAAATTAAGTGACCTATAAAGACCAAATAAAAAAAAAGGGGTACAGAGAGAGAGAGAGAAAGAGAGAGAGAGAGAGAGAGAGAGAGAGAGCGAGAGAGAGCGAGAGAGAGCGAGAGAGAGAAATGATGCTCACAAAGTGAAGGCTGCTTTTTATGCTGCACAGAAAGACAAACTATTATATTTTTTTTCCTAATTTACTTTTTTTTTTACTAGTGAAAGACACATTTTCACATGCGACCTGCTTTTTATTTAGCCCTGTATCAAATTTTGTTCTGAGAAAAAGCTTTGACTTTCTAGTGATGATCATAGTCTTTTCTAGGCAAATTATGGGTTGCTATGTGAAACGTCATTGTGAAAGGTCACATTGTCCTGCTGTTAGCTATCAGCATGATCCATAACGGATGGCTTTTGTGGCTACGCTGAGATTAACTGTGACAAAAAACATGGCAGGCAAATAAGACTTAATAATCTTACAGTCAGTAACCATAGCGCGCTTAGTAGTCTCATAAAAAGATTGCCTTCAAGTGTCAGAGATGAAGAACACTCTTCCGAGGCTTGTGATAGCTACACAGATTAAACAAGGTACTTTTTTAAGTGTTAACCCAACAATGTAAGCTAATATTAGAATGTGACAGCAGTATCAGAGACGGTCATCTTGTGATTTCCTTTCCTCCTGGATTTTCACGCCCACTCTTCTCTTCCTGACAGAGCAGCTTCACAGTGACTGTAGTGCAGCTCTGCAGGTGCTGATACCGGCCTCAAAGCAAGGAGCATACAGGTGATAGAGAAATAGCAGAAAACAGATCAAGACAGAATGGGCAAGGAATGGAGTACAGAAGGGTCTAATTCTGTGCCCCTGGAAACCTAATTTCGTGGCATAGAACCAGTGTGATGCCAGACTGGGTGGTTGTATTCCAGTTCGCACCACATTTGTGGTCAGAGATCTTTGATGCTTTCGTTCAAAATCCGTCATCAGTGCTATTTTCTAACCAGCTCTGGTCCAAATTTGGCCTTAGTGGTATGCAAAATGTTGGGCTTTTTTTTTCTTTCTCAACAAAATCATTACAGCACTGCTCATTTTAAACTTAATTACAGTGCTGTGTTACAGCCATTGCCTAGTTTATAAATCTCAACCCACTTATGTCTCATTTCATTTGTATATTCTTTAATCTTCCCATTGCTCAAAAATGACTACGGGAAACTGACTTCTGTGTCACATCATATTTATAACTCGGTGGAACAAGAAGTCATGAATTACTGCTGTGGAGTTTCATTAAAATTTTACTTAACAGTGAAACATAAATGCGAACATGCTTCAGTTCCATTACAGTTGTTTATAAGAATTTCTAGCGTTCCAGTCATTTTACATGTTTATATATTTATTTACATATTATGAATATATGCAGTGTGAGACTGAGCTAAGATATGTTTCATAAACTGTTTATTTTTTATAATCCCTCTCTAGCAAGGATGCCGATAGTTATGCAAAAGTTACTTCTATAGATTGCGAGGCAATTAGAAGTTAGTGATGTTGTGTTGTTATGTAACTTAGTCAAATGTGAAAGTCAAATTTTAATATTCTTTGCCTAAATACAGTTCACTCTCAAGCCCCGCCTTCAAAACAGGTCTGGACACGCCGCTGACCCAAATGTAAGACCTCAACGTTTATCCGAGATAAAAGCCACGCTCTACTGATTAAAACCATCCTGGATTCATGAAGATGCTTAGATCCAGTCGGTGCTGAGCTTCTAACATGGCTGCCTGGGTGGAGGAGGAAGAGACGAGCGTTCAAAATGACTCTAGCATCAGCAGGACAGCAAACAGTCTAATTTGCCACCATATTACATTTCCTCATCATTTCAATTTCAAAGTGATCCGCATTACCAAGCGGCAGGGATGAAAGGGGTGGGGAGAGAGAGAGAGAGAGAGAGAGAGAGAGAGAGAGAGAGAGAGAGAGAGAGAGAGAGAGAGAGAGAGAGAGAGAGAGAGAGAGAGAGAGAGAGAGGAGGAGGAGGCGCTGAAGTTCAGTCCCAGTGCCGAGTCCCATCATCGACGTCCTCTGAGCTCAGGTTACTCGTAGGCAGAATTATCCAGTGTCTTTTACCATAGAACAATCTGAAACACTGCATGCTTCCCCTCATATGTGTATCCTGAGATGTCTTTGATATAGGGCAACAAACTACAAAATTATGTTTTTAATCAATATTTCATGCCTAAATATTTAATCTGATCTTCCACACATTGAAGCTGTTTTCACAGCATAAGGAAAACTCCAGCCGCTCGTTACGTTCACTGGGAATACACTCCATGTTTTTCCCCATCTCAGGTTTGATCTTGTAAGTAAATCATCTACCTCCTCTTTATTTACAGTACTGACACTACCAAGATCACTGACATCTACACTCGGTGAACCAGTTACACTTAATTATTTACAATACAGAGTCATAGGCAGAGAACTGTATATGGAAATGTGTTGAGGGTTGTCCCAGTTCATGCTTCTTTTATAAGCAAGTTCTTAATAATAAATAAAATAAAATAAAATAAAATAAAATATTTTACCCCCCCTATTATAATAATAATAATAATAATAATAATAACAACAACAACAACAACACTTTATTCCATTAAACAATTATTATTATTATTATAATAATAGACAGAGTGCCAACCCATCACAGGGCACACACACACACTCATTCACACACTACGGACAATTTAGAGATGCCAATCAACCTACCATGCATGTCTTTGAACCGGGGGAGGAAACCGGAGTACCCGGAGGAAACCCCCGAGGCACGGGGAGAACATGCAAACTCCACACAGACGGCTGAGGCGGGAATCGAACCCCCAACCCTGGAGATGTGAGGCAAATGTGCTAACCGCTAAGCCACCATGCCCCCCAACAACTAAGCCATAAAGAGCTGTAGATGAAATACAGCTAAAATAACAAACACCACTGAAAATAGTCCTGACCTTCTACATTTGACTAAATGCCAAATGCTTTGTTTTTAATCACATCACTCTGCTTGTGCATCTACTCATGCTTCTATATATCACTTATCCTGTGTGTGGCGTTTGCTTTAAACAAGCCTCACAGTAAATCAGCTCACTTGGAAATTTCTGCATCAGGAAGAGAAAACATGAACACCACACATGTCATACTTTGTAGACTTTACATGGTTCGGCGAAAACAAATCGACCCAGCGATCAAAAAAAAAAAAATCAATGAGCACCTCTTCAGATCATTCAATTAATTCCGCACCCAAACCTTTGCTAATTGATCTCTCCTCCTGCAGTGTTAATGAGAAGCTCTGTATGCTGCGCACAGGACATCGCTGTTCATTTGCTGACTCTGTTAACATGCAAAGTGACAGAGAAATTACAAATGAGCTGAATCCTGCCAAAAACCGGCTGCGGGAAATCTGACAGACACTCGATAAATAAAACAGCACTGTCCAGCATGACCATGAACACCACTTGCAATAGATTACACAGAACATTATGTGTGCTGAGGATGAGGATGAAGATGGGTCTCTATAATATCAAATATAACAACTAATACTAAGACTGGATTCAGAAGACTTTTGAAATCTAGCACAGATCTTGCAGGAAATTTGTGAACTGAGATTTATTAAAAATAATCTCATATCACTCATCAGTCCAGGACAAATATGACTGGTTCAGTCACACAGGTATTCTGTTATGGCAAGTGGACTGAAGATGACCGTATCAGAGCTTTTCACATTTAAAATAATTAAACCTGAGCAGTGGCGGCTGGTGAAAAAAATTTTGGGGATGCAAACAAACTTAAAATCAAACAGTTAGTAATGCAAGACTGTAAACAGCCATTTATCAGGTGATTATGTATCATTGCTGCTAGGATAAAATATTGAAAATGTTACTGTTAAAGCATGTAATAAATGTACTGTGAATCAGTGAATTTGAATTCAATGTGGGTTTATTATCATTTATTATCAATAATGAAGTAATGAAGGTACACACACACACACACACACACACACACACACAAACACACACAAACACTGGAAATTTTGCTCTCCTTTCTTTCTGGCTTGCAAATTTCTCAAAGAGCTTCTGGTTAAAGTGAGTCATGTCAGCGATCAGTCTCTTTTCCATTGAGAGCATGGCCAACGCATTCAGCCTCTCCTGGGTCAAGTTTTTTCTCGGAAAAGTCTTAATTCTCTCGTGAAAGGGTATGTTTGTAAAGATATAACCACATTTTCTTTCAACTTGAGATATTTGGCTGGCTTCCACATGAATCAGTACCTGTCCATTAACTGACCATCTGCTGAGCGGTAATGAGACTCGTTGAGAATGGTCCAATCACATGAGGCCAAATATATGAAAACAATATTGATTCTCTAACAACAAAAGTGGGCGGGTCCGATGAGCAGAGTGCTGCGCCCCAAGGAAAATTTCAAACAAGCCAATCAGAGCTCAGCCTCAAGTCACATGCTTTTCAAAACTTTACGTAACCGCATACATTTGTCAGGCGCCCCGCACACACACACACACACACACACACACACACACACACACATACACATAAATGAGCAAAATACAGTTTGGACTTTTTTAGTTTAAATAAACGATAATATAACTAACAGAGGAATAGAGGACTGAATGATTTTATTTCATTATTAAAATATATAATCATTCTTCTGAATTTCCAGTATGAAATGTTCCTGGGGTTAAAAGCAGGGATTAGAGTGACAATAACCCGGGGTGAAGCACAGTGTTAAAAGCCATGCTGTGATTTCAGTATTATAAAATAAGTAGCAGATTTAAGGTCAGAATTTAGTTTCAAAAGCATGAACCCATGGACTTCACCTGCCTTCAGCAGTTCAGGTGTGTGGTGTTGATGGTATCATGGTGTTGGGAACAAGCTTTCTCTAAGTATCTGGAAAGTGTATGTGTGCAGGATATTTGTATGGATTTACATGAGTATAGACAGACTACACTGTTAATCAGGCCTCAATGTGGACACAGTGCTTCAGTCTTATCATGTGCTCATATCACACACACACACACACACACACAGACACAGACAGAGCACTGGCTTCAAAAATTACTCTGGTCAGCAGGTCCAAATTCATTTTGAAGCCATTTGCTGTTTGTGTCAATCTGTATAAACACACACCAGGGCCTACAGTGACAAAAATTACTGTGTGCCAGAAATAAAGATACACACAAAGCCAGATAGAGAGGAGAACCAAAAAAAAAAAAAAATTAAACTAAACTAATCTAAAATAATGTAGGATAGTGAAGAGACACCTTAAATTGGGAAAAAAAGATGATGTAACCAGAACCAAATGTCTACAAGTATAAATGAATAAAATGTAGATGCTAAAAGGACATGGCACAGGGAGGAAAAAAAAAGTCCAGAGTGGACCGATGAAAAGCAGACCTGCAACTACCGTCCATTGGGAGGCAGTGCGGTCTCTTTTGGCTTGGATAACCCCCCACGAACCGCTAGCCGAGGGAAGAGTAACGAAGGAGTAAATTAGTCTCAAAAAGCTTTAATTAGTATCAAAGTATGCTAAACCAAAGTCTACCCATTTATCTGTTCAACTCCCCCATTTCTTTCTGATGACTTGAAAAGTGCAGACCAATAAAAGACAAAAGGAAAATGGATATAGATTTTCTCGCACAAGTGGCCGACGAGGATGATTAAGTAGTTCATCACGCAAAAATATAGAATTCTTCCCACAGAGGAATCGACCTGTCCTATAGATACATTAAAAAGCTGGCAGGAAATCGTTGAGCATACGGTCACTTATAGATTTTGTGGAGGACGTCGACCAATTGATCATCACTTCTCGCCGCATTTGCGGCTGCTGTACGGCTTCTCCGACTGCAACGGAACACCCGGAGGCTGTAAAAGTGCTATCCGAAATGACCCGATATGAATTACGCATTACGGATTACTTTCCTCTGCTCATTCACCTAACCGGCACGGCAGCGCACCGTATCAAGCCACCGTTCCGTCTAGACCATTAATATTCGCTCAGTGACATTTCCGTTCTGGGAATTTTTTCACGACTATGACGTCTGATGAGGATATTTTCACCAAAACTACCAGAAGTATATACGGAGGTTTCTTGGCCACTTGAGCTGTTGCATCATTAGGCCATGCAAAAGAGAGCTAATAAAAAGATATAGAGTTTATTATAGATGCAGCATTTGCATATTGCTGTTGCACTCATGTCTCAATGCCATCATAATAATTTACTTAGTGATGCAGCCGGATATTTTGCGCTGAAGTCGGCTGTGTGTGTGAGGGATCAAAAGCAAGTAATGACCTGATGTGATATTCTCGTACTGAGGGGTGAGGCTGGGGGTTGGGGTTCTGCCTTGGATTGCTGTTTCTGTATCGGATCAGACATATTTTTTATCAAGTCCATGGTTGTTTTAGTGTGGTGAATTTGTATAAATTTCATTTTAAAGAAGGAATGAAGCACAGCACTGTGTGCTGCTGACATATTGTACATTTTAGCTGCTTACAGTTAACTTCATCCTGTTATCACGTAAATTATAGTAGCTACAAACAGTCTTTCCCTCTCCAGCCTCTGTTTATTCTCTTTAATTTAACTTGGCAATAAATGCAGCTTGAGAAACCACAGAGCTTTCCATCCTTAAGACCTTCATACTTTGCAGCTTTACATCTGACTGATAATGTCAGTCCTGACACTGGAGACTCCTTCCAAAAATGTTAAATGTAATAATCTCCTCACAGAAATAACCTTTTAAAGTTTAAACCGTAAAAAAACTTTTAAAGTTTTTACTCTACTCGTGTTGTTCCGTATGGAACAAAATGAAGACTTTAATAATCATTTTCTGACCAGTCAGATTGGAAAATCTGTGGTCTACCTTGGCGTGACTTGAGTATGTCCGAGGTTAAATATTATTATTGGAGAAAAGTGGATTTAGTGCAGTCAAGAACTGATTTTAACACAAGACCTGAGCAAATACTTGAGGACCAAACTAGTGAATGGTCAGTAGTGTAAAAATAAAGGGATAAAGAAAACTATTAACTCCAACTACTAGGATTCCAAGTCCAAAAAAAGTGAAGATTCTTGATATTCAGTTAAGTTTTCAGGTCTGAAGCCCATCAAACTCAAGACTGAAGGGAAATTAGTTGATGCCCTTTGGCTCTAGTAAATAATCTCACCTGGATCCTGTTTATAGGTTTATTCCTTTAGACCTGCTGCTGTGACTGAACATTCCTTTCAACATTTTTGTCTAAAGCCTGTCTTTACTCTTCTATTACTGTATGCTATAATGATTTATAATTACACTCTCTAGTGTCACTTAGAAGAGTCTGGTTCCTCTTAAGGTTTTTTTTTCTTTCACTGAGTTTTTTTCCCCACTGTCACCAGCAGCTTTTTCATTAAGGATCTAATTCTCCATAGGGATTTCTGTAAAGCTGCTTTGTGATGACGTCTATTGTTAAAAGCGCTTTACAAATAAAACTGGAATTGAAAGTGAAATTGAATACCGAGTCCAAACGGACCAGAAATAATCATGAACTGTAAAGCGGAACTATTAGCCTGGCAGGGGATGTGGTAGCTTAGTGGTTAAGGTGTTGGGTTATTGGTCAGAAGGTTGTGAGTTCAGGTCCACTATGCTCCCACTGCTGGACCCTTTGGCAAGGCAATAAAATGCCGTAAATGTAGGCCACCACCAGGGATGATACCCAGTCTAGGGCTATGAACAAGTTTTGTTTGGGATTTTGTTCATCGATTGAGTGATAAAGTGGAGGAATATTTCTAAGAAGTCTGTGGATTCTTACATAGTTCACAAGTGTATCTTCTGTCCACAAGTCTAACCCTCTTACACATCAAATGGATATCTTCTATCTATCTACATTTAGACCTTGCATCTGATGGTCTTGTTAAAATCGTATTAAAGTCAATGTGTGAATAATTATTTTCCATCATTATGTGTACTTGAAATAAATAGTTCATTAGTCTGACACACTTTAATGAATTCTTAAAACACGATTTTTCTGGAGGGGGGGGTTCAAGCTTAGTCTACACCTCGTGCTTTTGCAAGTAATCCATTTCATCTTGATAGACTAGCTTTAATATTAGAGAAAAAAATATTGAAATCCCAAAAGAATATCTGTCCCAGGTCTATGCATATTTGATAAAGCATTTATAAATAAAATAACCTTAATACTAATTTATTTAAACGTTAAGTCATTTAACTTTTTTTTAATCTACGCGCCGAGTCGAGCGAAGTTAAGCAGTAGTTGCTGATTCCCTCCTCATCCTCAGCCCAGTGTAATGCATATTTAACGCATGACAGAACTGACTTTGTATCTGTCATGGCGTTGCTGGAATGTCCAGAGTGTTTTCAGTGTGTTGGGATGATCTACAGGGCAATACACTGCCAGAAATTTTCTGCTTGACCAATAAAACATCGAAAACTGTGGTTGGAATGCACCACAACAAATTCCACACTAATGCACTAAGTGGTAGTAAGAGAGGGTCAGAAATAGGGCTGTTATGGTTTCATGATCGGATGATGACTCCACTGCTGGGTTTTTCCCCCCTAAATGCATTTCAGTCTATTTTTTGTAGCCAATCAAGTTCCTGGTCCCTTTTGTGTCCAGCTGCAACCTTCCAGAACTGTCTCCTGTCTCTCCCTCTAGACTTGGCATCAATGACAGCAACCACCACAGCTTGGACGTGTTTATACACCTACACCTACACACACACACACACACACACACACACACACACACACACACACACTATGCTATTCCTGAGTAGAGCTAAAGAAGATAATATATTACAGTGAGTGCATTAATACACTACATGACCAAAAGTTTAAGGACACTCATCTGTGCTAGTTGAACATCTCATTCCAGATTTAACACTCTACCTCTGCTTGGTGTGCTTTCCGCTAGATTTTGAAGCGTAGCTTTGGGGATTTGTGTTCATTCAACCACAAGAGCATTACTGAGGTCAGGCAGTGATGTTGGGCGAGGAGACCTGGGGTGGTTGGTTTTCCTGTATTCAGTGAGGTTGAGGTCAGGGCTCTAAAGTTTTTCCAACTTTGTCTTCATGTATCTCACTTTGTGCTCAGGGGCATCATGAAGCTGGAACATGAAGAAAAATAATGCTAAAGCATATAAAGACATTTTGTACAATTGTGTCCTTCCAAAGTTTGGAGAAGAACCATATATGGTACACAGAATCTGGAATATTACCATTTTTGATGTTAACTTAAATTACTTTATTTTGAATTTATCGCAACTGTTTTAGTCACTCGAAAGTATTCACGCTTCCTGCTGCGAGAGGGAGATGACTAAGCTCTTTTTTTTTTAAATATCCCAATTTGTCCATCAGCGTTAAAGGCCAATGCACATGTTTATTTATAGAGAGCACAACTCACTGGTAAAGTTGAGTCATCAGTGTCTCCGCGCTCTAGCATTAGCAAGCTAACCTGAGTAAATAAACGTGTAGCACAGCATATGTTCATGGTGACTCACAGCACTCCTCTCCTCTACTCATGACTGGTGGATGCTAGCAAATCTTGATGAAGTTTGACTTATCTCAACCTATTCGAAGTGGCAGGGGTGGAAAGTGAGACAAAGAAGCGATGGAAAAGATGAGGTGTCCGCTGCAAGCCTGACAGACATATTCCAGCCTCGACAGATATTAAACACTCATTACTTTATACGCCACCGGCAGAGGAGCAGGTGAGTGCCGAGTTGCCATGGCGGCATACTGCATCGGCCCACTCACTCCAGCTCTTTTGCCTCTTTTTTCTGTAATCAGGGCAGATAAAATGTGTGTGTGTGTGTGTGTGTGTGTATGAACACACAGTCAGGCTGTGCAACCATCCAACACAGTTAGACAAACTCAAGGCATCTTTATGCAAATGCACTTGATTGTGTCAAAACAGACGGAAAGTGGAAACAGATTTAAGCGTCGGAAAACGGAGAGGAAAAGTGAGCAACAAATTGAGAGAGAGAGAGAGAGAGAGAGAGAGAGAGAGAGAGAGAGAGAGAGAGAAAGGAAGGAAGGAAGGAACTTTTATATTATACAGGTGCATCTTAATAAATTTGAGTTCATTTATTCAATTAAAAGTTAAGAACTCAAATTGTGAAACTCGTGTATTAAATAAATTCAATGCACACAGACTGAAGTAGTTTAAGTCTTTGGTTCTTTCAAATTCTGATGATTTTGGCTCACATTTAACAAAAACCCACCAATTCACTCTCTCAACAAATTAGAATACTTCATAAGACCAATAAAAAAACATTTTTAGTGAATTGTTGGCCTTCTGGAAAGTATGTTCATTTACTGTACATGTACTCAATACTTGGTAGGGGCTCCTTTTGCTTTAATTACTGCCTCAATTGGGCGTGGCATGGAGGTGGTCAGTTTGTGGCACTGCTGAGGTGGTATGGAAGCCCAGGTTTCTTTGACAGTGGCCTTCAGCTCATCTGCATTTTTTGGTCTCTTGTTTCTCATTTTCCTCTTGACAATACCCCATAGATTCTCTATGGGCTTCAGGTCTGGTGAGTTTGCTGGCCAGTCAAGCACACCAACACCATGGTCATTTAACCAACTTTTGGTGCTTTTGGCAGTGTAAATTTCTTGGTAAACGGGTGCAGTGACTTTGGTTTTCAAAAAACACAATGGACCAACACCAGCAGATGACATTGCACCCCAAATCATCACAGACTGTGGAAACTTAACACTGGACTTCAAGCAACATGGGCTATGAGCTTCTCCACCCTTCCTCCAGACTCTAGGACCTTGGTTTCCAAATGAAATACAAAACTTGCTCTCATCTGAAAAGAGGACTTTGGACCACTGGGCAACAGTCCAGTTCTTCTTCTCCTTAACCCAGGTAAGACGCCTCTGACGTTGTCTGTGGTTCAGGAGTGGCTTAACAAGAGGAATACGACAACTGTAGCCAAATTCCTTGACACGTCTGTGTGTGGTGGCTCTTGATGCCTTGACCCCAGCCTCAGTCCATTCCTTGTGAAGTTCACTCAAATTCTTCAATGGATTTTGCTTGACAATCCTCATAAGGCTGCGGTTCTCTCGGTTGGTTGTGCATCTTTTTCTTCCACACTTTTTCCTTCCACTCAACTTTCTGTTAACATGCTTGGATACAGCACTCTGTGAACAGCCAGCTTCTTTGGCAATGAATGTTTGTGGCTTACCCTCCTTGTGAAGGGTGTCAATGATTGTCTTCTGGACAACTGTCAGGTCAGCAGTCTTCCCCATGATTGTGTAGCCTAGTGAACCAAACTGAGAGACCATTTTGAAGGCTCAGGAAACCTTTGCAGGTGTTTTGAGTTGATTAGCTGATTGGCATGTCACCATATTCTAATTTGTTGAGAGAGTGAATTGGTGGGTTTTTGTTAAATGTGAGCCAAATTCATCACAATTAAAAGAACCAAAGACTTAAACTACTTCAGTCTGTGTGCACTGAATTTATTTAATACACGAGTTTCACAATTTGAGTTGAATTACTGAAATAAATGAACTTTACCACGACATTCTAATTTATTGAGATGCACCTGTATTAATCCATGTGTATGTTTAATAATGCTTTCATATACGAGGGCTTGTGTGGTCAGTTTGGATCAAACCCTGATGTGTTTTTTACTTCTGGGTGGAAAAGTGAGAACACTGAAGTCACAGTCACGCTCTGTGGACCAAAACAGCTGAAAGTGTCTGAGAATGGAGGCCTCGGTCCAGATCCAGGCCAAATCTAGCACAGTTTGCTTGCAGTGGTGAAGAGGATGGGACAATTGTTTGTTTGTTTGTTTGTTTCTGATTTAGCTAAAATGAGCCATGAAGTATAAAATAGACTAATGGTCAGTGCTGCAGAAATGCTATGTTCTGGATATTTGGACAAATAAGAGGACAATAAGAGAACTGTGAATACACACAAAAAGTAAAAAACACAAAGTTTTAAATATTTATATCATCAGGGCTCATGTCATGTTCTCTGTATTCGGGTGATTTTTGTGTGTACTTAACAAAGATTTGTGATTAATGATGAATGAATGATATAATGGATCAAAGAATTTAATGTTTTCAGCCCTACATCAACCTTAGTCAACATTATTTTTAGATTTTTTACATCATTTAGTTGTGTGAAGTTTGAAATTAAACTAAATTAAATAGCAAACTAATGAAAAGTATTCTACTACTACTACTCTGATTCACATTGCGAGTGTCTCCAAGTGCGAAAGCTCCATCTTTCACTTAATGCATAGCTAACAAAAGACATTTTTAAATTAGGGTCAATTACTTCACTACTTAATTATAGCATTATATCATAAAAAAATATTAGATATTCGTAGATTTGTGTTTCTATTAAGTCTTTCACTGTGGCTGAATCTGAGACAGCTCTCGGTATGCAGTGTGCTTTGCAGTTTCAGCAGTGACATCATGTTTTACATCGTGAACATATATAGTGAACAATAATCCATCTGGAAACTAATTCTTAAACAAACATCCAACTGCTAATGATATGTAAAGCCAAATCTCAATGACAAATACAATACTGTGCAGAACAATATCGCTACTATGGGATTGTCTTTGCTTTTTTTAATTTTGTTCTGTACGTTTCAGCATATAATTATAGACTTATTAATATTTCACAGCCTCGCTTCTGGCCATGTGTGTGTGTGTGTGTGTGCGTGTGGTGAGACTGAAAGGCCTGAGGCTGTCAGTGTCTTTCTACATGCCAAGTTACAGGTCCCTCTTGGCCTAAGAGAGCAGTCAAGCAGGACAGCATGACCAAAAGCAAGCTCTGAACAGACTCAGAGCAAGAATATTCCTAACCAGTAACCTGCTTCACCTACACTATATGACCACACGATTCTGCACACCTGACCACTCATATGTGGGTCTTCCCACAAACATGAAACTACACAATTGTTTAGAATATCTTTGTGTGCTGTAGCATTACAGTTTCCCTCAGAGGCCCAAACCTGTCCAGCATGATGATGTCCCTGTCCATCAAGATCTACCAAGGTGGAGTAGAAGAACTCAAGTGGCCTGGAAAGAGCCTTGACCTTAACCCCAATGAACACCTTTGGGATGAACAGGAACACCAACTGCACCCCAATCATCTTCACCCATTTTCAAAGTCTGACCTCCTTAAAGCTCTTGTGGCTGAATGAGTAAATCTCCAAGGTCACATCCCAAAACCTAGCGGAGATCCTCCAAAAGAGTGTGCGTTATTATAATAGGGAACTAAATATGCTATAGGATGTTGAACGAGCAAATATGGGTGTTATAGTCAGGTGTCTACTTTTGGTCATGCAGTGTATACTGCTACATATCCATATACAATAATCAGCAGGTTTATCACGTACATCCACCTGATATGTACACTTTCTGGCCATTTTATTAGGTACACTTAGCACAAACCTGCAGCCTGTAAGTATACAGTTACTGATAGTAGGCCTATATAAAGATTAATCCATAATTCGTGCCACCAAAGGACCACTGGCAGAGGTATTATTTAGGTGGTAGATCCGTAGTGGCATACTAGTACAAGTGCTAGTGTATTCATTCAGGCCACTGTGACACACCTATTGTGTTGCTCCATCTTGTAAGTGTATGGTTTGAAACTCTTGAGCTCTTTTATTCCATGTTACTTGTCTTCTACACAGTCAGCATTGTCAGTACATCACAGGACTGCTAGTGGCTGGATATTTTTAGTTGTCGAGCTGATTCTCAAGCCAGCAGCCAACACTGCTATGTGTCACACACTCATACGAGTGTTACACCTACTACCTTCCCAATACCTTGTCAGTATCACTGCTAAATATGTTCCAGTGATGGTCCTATGAATGGTGAGCACCATGTTCCCATTATGGACAGAACAGACATGGGCAGTATGGACAGCTCACGAATCATGCAGCAGAACGGACGGACAGGTTAGGGTGAGTAATTATTTTATCTATAGGATCGGTTTACCTCCTTAAGTGTATGTGCAAGGAACATACATGCACTAAATAGGCAACTCTGTGTGTATATGTCTCTCATGCTCTGGTAGCAAAAGCAGTAAGCCTTATAGAATGGCTTAAAAAACAAACAAACCTCCCAAAGGCTAAGGATTCTGATGCTCTGTTCTGGCATCTTTTTTTCCATTGAAATTTCCATTTCCAAGTCAAGTTGGAGAAAAGGTTTCACCACAGAGCCAGCTCGCTTGACCTCGCCTTGGGTTGAACTGCCTAAAAATCGTAAAAAATATAATTTATGCAGCATCCCATAGGACTTGAAGGGCGATGTCAAACGCGCTCGCTATCTGCATTCCCCCAGGCTTCTTATGAGCAGCCTCCCGCTGGCCCATAGTGCTGAGTCAAGGGCTACTACTGCAAGCTGAAGAGAAGAATACCCATTTATTTCTGCTGCACCAGACACATGCCTTGTTCTTGAAACAATGAACTGCTAAACACTGCCATATCCACATACAAATGGGAGAACTGAAAGGAAAATGATCAATCTGTCACCATCTGTTTCCTTCTTCCTCAACAAGTGTTGGCATCACCCTCAAAGAATATCAGAGTAGCTCAACAAAACATGAAGTCTGCTACCAAAACTCTCTGGAAATGGCAATTACATGACTCCTAATTAAGCACGGATAAATGCGGACGAACGAAGAACAAGGCTGCACATTTCCCATTTCTGCATCCAAATCTGAAGATTTCCATCACCTTTTCTGCCACAGCTCCTGATTAATGCAATCCCCTCACAAGCAGGATGGAAGACAAGAGATATCAGCTTAAAATGAGCCTGAGACTCCCATTAAATGTTAATCTCTTCCAGCCTGTGCATCTCACAGCTCCGCCACTCTGAAGGCAGCAAGACTTGCACCAAGAATAAATTGCAGCACACACCGAGAGCAATTCAGAGTTTAATAAGAAGTATATTACGGCCTCATCTACACTATTAAACATTATAAGTGAGTGCCTAGTGCCGTTCACCTTGTGTCTCACGCAGCAGAATTAAAAGTGTCCGATAAAACAAATTATGAAATTTGTAAATAAAAAAAAAATTCGCATTTGGACTAGCTCTTCGATTCAGCGAGGTTTACACAGGATGTTGACTGAGACATTGACAGAATCCTGTGATCATATATTTTGAAAACCGGATTTGCCCCAGCACTGTTGTATCTCAAAGAGAGTTGGGAAACTACAGGAACTAGAGATGAAGTGATGAAAGGGGGCTTGGAAAGATTTGTCCACGAGGGATCCTGTGCTCTCCCCTATTAGGTGTTCCATTGTTGCTCTGGGGAGCTGCGAGCACACTTCAAACTTCATAATGAGGGCCCAAAGCCTGACCCGGACACTGTTACCATAGTAACAGAGATCAGGCTAAGGCGTCATGCTGCTGAAGCAAGACGTGCGTCGCATGGGAATGCGGGTTCTGTGGCCACTACCCCCACCCTTCCCACATCCTCTCGCCATAGGTCCAGAAAAAGACTTTCATCATAATATAAGGCGGAGAGTTGCTTTCTGACATCGGGGAACAGTGAGGCCATTTACAGCAACCATATTAAAGCTTACTGGCATGGCAAGAAAGCAAAGGCAAGAACATCACCAAAACTGACCACAACTCTTACTTTCAGCATTCACCTGACAAACCGAAGGCTCAGAGCCACTATCTAGACCACACACTCAAACTCGACACTAAATTAACAGACGACAGTATAATGGCAAGTAAACAAAGAAGATAAAAAGAAAGTAGTATATGCTAATTATTTATATACTATTTATTCTCTGGGCTCAGTGAAGAAGTTTCTAGCTAACATAGAGTAGCGTTGTGGTTCGGATGACCCAAAACCAATAAACCAAGACCCGCTGTGTATGAAACAACAGCTGTGGCTTTCACATAGTGTGTTCCAGCCCTTACCTTTGCACATAGGCAGAATATCAACTTAAAGTATGCCAGTGGAACACACTCAACATGGTAGCTACAAAAAGAAGCTAGAAGCTTTTATTTTCGATCCAAAACAAACAGCAGTTACGTATAGATGTGTGTATGTTTACATATTCAGCTAACGCTTCATCCTACAGAGTCAATGTGATAGCCAGTACATACGACTTAGTAATACTTTATTATAGCATCGAATAAAGATTTTATTACATAGGTTCTCAACCCTGGGGTCACAACTCTGGACAGTGTCACATGAAGTTTTTACAAACTGGTGTTTATTATGTAGTTCTTTGCATATCAATTGTACTTGATTAATTTATGAATATTTTAAAAGAGCAATTAAAACCGTAATGAACCGTATAAATACTCACTCAATGTGGAGTTCCTCTGAAGACCATCTTGCACAAAACTGAAGTGATGTCCAAAATCCTGTCATGTTATTCAAAGTAGCCTTTACCCTGGACACTGGCAGAGCACAGGGCTACCAGTAAACTGGGCTTTAAGTTAATGAAAATATCACATAAAATGCTGGTAAACCGACAAAGCTTAACAGTTACAAGCCAGCCATGTAACTGATAAGCTGCAGTAAAAGAATGTTGGCTGAAAATAATGGCTCAGAACATGAAATGGGGTCATAAGCCAATGTTAGGTACCCCTTAAACCCTGACGTCTGAGCAACAAATACTGAATTGTGATATTAGCCCACACAAGAGTGTGGTCTGTGATTCAGTTTGGGCTGACTGACATTCAGAGCACTTCCAAACAGGGAGAAGTGAGTGTATCAGCACAGGGAGGGGATGAAGTATTTTAGAAGTATCTGTATTCAGATTTAAACCAGAAGTGGCTTAAACCTGAAGCCTTTTTTTTTTTACTGAAATATAAACCCTATCTCTATGCTCCAGAGAAATGGCAGCAGTCAGCCTTAACATCAGCTACACCACTCATGCCCAGAAATGGTGATAAATAACTGTGATATTTTCTAACATATTCAAATGGTTATGATTCACTTTCTTTGAATCCTCAGGATGTATCTCATTCCCTATGAAAAACCTGTGGTTTCAACCAGTGCCCTTTCTGGAAAGCTCCCTAGTGCGTATGCTGCAAAGAGAGAGCTTTTACTGGCCTTTCTGATAAATCGCTCATTGTCGAGCTTCGACAACCTTCCTGCTCTTGAAGGTTCCATGTCCACCATTTTATGTCTTCCCCTCCATCGTTTCTTCCAAAGCTAACTCTGTCAGGATCTTAAATAACATTAGCGAAGTTCAGGTTGGTGCCATGGGAATATTGCCTGCTCATCACTCATCATTGCTCAATAGCTGACATTCAGCTGGGTAATTATGATGCTTAATCGAAATGAATCAGCTGTCTTTGGCAGCACATGTATTCCATGCTAATGTTATGACTTATCTGAGCATTAGCGAAACCGGCTTAATGATCACGCTGAGCTTTAACACATTGCTCCCACTCAGCGGTGCACTTCGGCTGAATCATTTCCCTGAGCTTCGTCATAGCCAGATCATCACGAATCAAATACCAGTGTGGCCAAAAAAATGAAACTTAAACACTGGGGGATCTTTGGATTAACTGAGGTGTAAAGCCTGATCAGTACTAACCAGATATTTCTAAGAAATGCTGATACAATGGCCCAAAGCAATAATTAGAATTACAAAGTAAACTCGCAGGATTTTCTGTAAGTTCTCGGGCAAATATGCTTTTTGGAAGCTTAACTCGGTTATTATGCTGACGTGCAAAACTGATAAAAGAGAACATCATTTCTACATCTTTTCAGCTTTGAAATAGCAAAAAAAACCTGACAAAACATGATTTGAAGTTAAAACCAATGGATCACTGTGCTAACCACTAGCATCTGTACAATGCTCGTGTCATTCCTAAGCCCACTCAGCTGAATGTTTTTGACAAGGGTAACAGGGCTTCACTCTTTCTGGCTTAACTTTAACCATGGCTTGCGTGCAGCTATATCCTCCATATATTTTCTCCATTTTCCATTTTTCTCCATTTTCCATTTTTCTCCATTTACACATGAAATTCTATGCTATAATCAAACTTGACAAAGATCACAGCAGGATTTCCCGCACTGGTGTTCAACGACTTTCAAGTATGTAGTTGAAATACTTCCTTCATCTGTATTAGTGCATTAAATATTTCAATCTTATTTGAAGTACTTCCCACCACCACACCATAACTTAAACTAAATGTAGACATGGATAGTGGTTTCTCAAAGCATAAGTCAAGAAGCATAATGTTGTCTGTAGAAGGTACACATTAGTTTTAACCAGTGTGCAGTGGAGATCGCTCAATTACAGCGAATATGAACACATTCTTCAACATGTTCTAAACAGATTCTAATACAAATATACACAGGAGAGGCATTGTTCAGCATTTCAGTAAGAGCTCGGGGTTTGCATTGGAACTGGGATCTTGTATGAGTTCAGCGATGTAGTGACTTATATAAGACTTATATTATTCAAACTGAGGTTGAAGAACTATCAGTGCCAGAATTCACAGATCATGCTGACACTGCTGGCATTTCTAACACAGAGTCTTTTTAAATTATTTTCAAGTGTTTTCAACAGAAAATAAACAAAAAAGCTGTCAAAACCATGCACAGTTTTGGTTTGAATAATAATAGAGGCACATATATGGTTATTCAGAGCAATAAACAGATACAGATACTAGACTTTCATTAAACCCTGACTCCATAATCCAGAGTTTGAGCAAACTCAAAACTCCACCCTAAAGAAGCTGATGAATATTTGTGCAGATCCATCTCGATGAGAACATTTTTCCTTCCCATCTGTATAGTAGTATATTATTCATCCAGTGATTTGCTTCTACTGTAAAACTGCCCCTAAGAGAAACCAGTTTCCCTTGTCACATTTAATTAAAAGCCCGCTTATTCAAGTAGGTTAAGATCAGTTAATTAGTGCAAAAAAGCCATTAGTTTCACGCAAACTACTCGCCAAGTATAAACAATCATTCCAGCAATTACTTCATTAAACCGACTGAAATGTTTGCTTTAAAACCCTCAAGGCAAAGAAGTCTATCAATAAGTAAATTAATTATGCAATTTAAAGGACTAACAAGTGAAAAATCGTGGTGAAGAAACTTGACGTGGAGGTTTGGGGGGGGCGAGGAGGTGCATTATTAATACGTAATCAATTTCACTTAAGCATAGCTTTAATGCATCTGAACAAGAGAAATGAGCATGAAGGAAATGTTCGGAAGAGTCAGAAGAGCAGATAACATGACATCTAGTGTTTACTGTACATCAATCCTTAAAAAATGTGTGTTGTGTTATTGTGTAAACTCTACAAATAATCCAAATTGAACTGTGGATATCGTTAATCGATTTTGTGTTTTCGTTTTCAGCTTATTCATTATTAAATGTTTTAAAATCAAGAAATTTTAAAATTCAAGTAAATAATGACAATATATTTGAAAATATGAGATAAGTATACATTACATATTAAGTATACGTTAATAAAAATAGCATTTCCTGTGATATAAATACTTATATCGAACTCCCTTGGAACCCGTTTTTGTATGGTCTGAGTAGCTTTTGGATCGGTCGTAATAGTAGCCCTTCCTAACCCACCATCTCTCACATTCTTCTGACATATCTATTGTAACGGCGCCAGATTGCTTGGCCAATCTTTGTCCAATTTTCTTGACATATCTGTTCTAGCTCTGCCAGATGACATACAGGGCCTTCTTCAAATCAGGTCTGGAGTCTGAGAGTCATGACATATTTTATATAAAAATAACATTTATTTATTTGTGAGGGGTTTTTTTTTCATTATTTTCCTGTAGCAGACTGCCATCACATTATATTAGGATGTTTTTAACATATTAATATTTTTTTAAGATATTAATATTCCCATTAAACAAACTTTTACACTGTACACTATATGAATTTTTCCTTTCTTGTAAAATTACACTGTATGTAAAAGTATCCTAACTTCCTTTGAAAAAAAACACAAGCGGGAGATGAACAGGTTTTCACTATTAAGTCCATTTTTGACATGCATCAGAAACATCATTACGAACAAAAATCAAACGAAAGGTGTGAGAGCGGAAATGAAGGCGTTTCATGGAGCTTGCGAATTTTGCGAGCGGCTGCAGTAACTGAAAGAACTTCATGGCATTGACAGCATGATGGTTCAATATCTCTAGTTAAGGTGTAAGATTTATTAACCTTCATAATACAACAAAATCTGGTCTGTGATAATCAGCCAAATCTGTAACAATGACTGAGTTACAGACAAGTCTGAATAAGCAACTAACATGACTGATCATTGACAGCAGATCTCTTTAAAGGATATTCTATTCATTATTATACTTTATGGCAACAAATAACACAAGTTCACGTGGTTGGGGCTTGTTTTATAATGGTGTTTCTTGTTATTACTCTTGACTAACACATTAGAGACAGCGGTTTCTACAGGAACATATGGGAAAATATACTTGTCTGGCCACTAAGTTTATTTTAAACCTGCCATGTTGTTTCTAGCCATGTAGCTAGTCTCTGGTCTGATGACTTGCCTTCAGCTAAACATCTAATTTACGTAAATAAAAAATTTACAAGGTGATAGGATAATCCACATCAGAGGTACAAGAGGCAATGAACTTCAGACGTGTATCAGCTCCGCTACAGTATTTCTACGCTACAGAAATCCTGACAGCAGTCCACCAGTAGAAGACCCACTGTCTACACAATGAAACACAGCTTGAACATAATAACATAATAACCGGTCAGTGTATTTTCATTATATATTGCATACGATGTACTTCCCACTAGAAAAGGCAAATAACAAGAAAATGTCCTGAAAAGACAGCATGAAGTATCATGCAGCCTTTAGCTAACGCTGTATTTTTCTGATTTAGAAATAATTAAGTGCTTAACTGATGCCCTGGTTGAAGTGATAAGCAGTATCTAAGCCCTAATGAGTTTGTCACATTCAACAAGCTGATAAACAGCACACAGAGGCGTGTTTCCGGTTCACTGCTGAAATTTTCTCACTAAACCCAACAACCAAACATCCTAAAACCCCAAAGCAAAAACACTGAGCTGTTGTGGTGGGGGTGTTAATATGCTGGAGAGAGAACAGAGTGAAATAAACTGAGAGAACTGAGCCGCTGGCAGATGAATAATTCAACATGTTAAACAGCTTAAGTAAAAAATTACGTTTTGGTAATAATAAAAAGCTTTCTGTTAAAAAAAAAAAAAGAAAAGAAAAGTAAGGTAAATTTCTAACCTAATCTGAACAATGTCTGAATACAAACCTGATCAAGTGAGTAAAATAGCAATCGCTCATCAACGTACAGGTACATCTCAATAAATTAGAATGTCGTGGAAAAGTTTTATTTCATTTATTTCAGTAATTCAACTCAAATTGTGAAACTCGTGTATTAAATAAATTCAGTGCACACAGACTGAAGTAGTTTAAGTCTTTGGTTCTTTTAATTGTGATGATTTTGGCTCACATTTAACAAAAACCCACCAATTCACTCTCTCAACAAATTAGAATACTTCATAAGACCAATAAAAAAACATTTTTAGTGAATTGTTGGCCTTCTGGATAGTATGTTCATTTACTGTACATGTACTCAATACTTGGTAGGGGCTCCTTTTGCTTTAATTACTGCCTCAATTGGGCGTGGCATAGAGGTGGTCAGTTTGTGGCACTGCTGAGGTGGTATGGAAGCCCAGGTTTCTTTGACAGTGGCCTTCAGCTCATCTGCATTTTTTGGTCTCTTGTTTCTCATTTTCCTCTTGACAATACCCCATAGATTCTCTATGGGCTTCAGGTCTGGTGAGTTTGCTGGCCAGTCAAGCACACCAACACCATGGTCATTTAACCCACTTTTGGTGCTTTTGGCAGTGTGGGCAGTGCCAAATCCTGCTGGAAAATGACATCAGCATCTTCAAAAAGCTGGTCAGCAGAAGGAAGCATGAAGTGCTCCAAAATTTCTTGGTAAACGGGTGCAGTGACTTTGGTTTTCAAAAAACACAATGGACCAACACCAGCAGATGACATTGCACCCCAAATCATCACAGACTGTGGAAACTTAACACTGGACTTCAAGCAACTTGGGCTATGAGCTTCTCCACCCTTCCTCCAGACTCTAGGACCTTGGTTTCCAAAACTTGCTCTCATCTGAAAAGAGGACTTTGGACCACTGGGCAACAGTCCAGTTCTTCTCCTTAGCCCAGGTAAGACGCCTCTGACGTCGTCTGTGGTTCAGGAGTGGCTTAACAAGAGGAATACGACAACTGTAGCCAAATTCCTTGACACGTCTGTGTGTGGTGGCTCTTGTTGCCTTGACCCCAGTCTCAGTCCATTCCTTGTGAAGTTCACTCAAATTCTTGAATGGATTTTGCTTGACAATCCTCATAAGACTGCGGTTCTCTCGGTTGGTTGTGCATCTTTTTCTTCCACACTTTTTCCTTCCACTCAACTTTCTGTTAACATGCTTGGATACAGCACTCTGTGAACAGCCAGCTTCTTTGGCAATGAATGTTTGTGGCTTACCCTCCTTGTGAAGGGTGTCAATGATTGTCTTCTGGACAACTGTCAGGTCAGCAGTCTTCCCCATGATTGTGTAGCCTAGGGAACCAAACTGAGAGACCATTTTGAAGGCTCGGGAAACCTTTGCAGGTGTTTTGAGTTGATTAGCTGATTGGCATGTCACCATATTCTAATTTGTTGAGAGAGTGAATTGGTGGGTTTTTGTTAAATGTGAGCCAAAATCATCACAATTGAAAGAACCAAAGACTTAAACTACTTCAGTCTGTGTGCATTGAATTTATTTAATACACGAGTTTCACAATTTGAGTTGAATTACTGAAATAAATTAACTTTACCACGACATTCTAGTTTATTGAGATGCACCTGTATTACTTCAACGTGTCTGAACAAATCTGATTCCTGATTCTTGTCTCTAATAGTAATCCATTCATCTGAGATAAGTGCAGAACCACAAAAGGATTATAATTGCATCTAATAGGGAAGAGAAACTCACTTGGTGATTCGAGGAGTAAATCCCAGAGCGGTGCTAATTGCACTTTTGGAGTCGCAGCCTTAAAAACTACCAAGCAGCACCACAAAAAGGGCCGGGTTTGAGTTTGAGCTATAAACCCTAATTATGTCTCACAAAAGCAGCCTGTTCCATTTAGAACAAAGAAACCCAGAGCAATAACAGCTACGCCATTAACAATTAGTCACCACTGCACCTAATTAGACAGAGGAGATAAAAACAGGTTCTAAATTTAAACATTAGGTTTTGTGTGAAGCTCAATATGCTCCACTAATGACATCTACCCAAGTACCCAAGCATGACTTGGTATCGGTCACTAAATAAGAGATTGTGTGTGTGTGTGTGTGTATGTGTGTGTGTGTGTGTGTGTGTGTGTGTGTTGGGGGGTACATTTGTTTGCTGGCTTAATGGTAATAAACTCCTTCAGTTCGAATGGGGAAGAGGTTACAAATGGCCACTTCCCCCAGAGGGCAAAGCAACCCTACACGGCTATTCATTCTATTCTAGAGCAAATGGGCTGATGCTAAATTGGGAAATGCATCTTTAATTAAACTTTGGCTAATGGTGACATGCTGTTAACAAAACTGAGCCCTAGCTCAAAGTTTCAAATACTGTATTTGGTTATTTAGGATTTCAGACTCAAAGGTGTGTAAACCAAAAACTATCCGTATTATGAATTGTTCATATTCTTGTGAGAATTCCTATACTCAATTATCTATTGCAGAATTCTCCCAAGAATTCTCTCTCACGATTTACATTTAGCGTACAATCTGCAAGAGACCACTACCCTCAGGATAGCAAGGCTACATCACAAAATATTGATGATCAGCGGGAATAACTTTGCATTGATTTGTAGTGGTGTTTCTCTCTGAGAAAACACAAACCACACCAGTAAAAACCTCCACCAGCACAAAAGCCTTGAATTTGTTGCTCATCTGTACATCGCTTTTGTTATCCAAAGGTGCAAAGGTCTTAAATTTATTTAACTATTAGTCTTACTCCCTATGATAATAATATTAGAATTTAATATTAGCGCAGACTTTCTTTCCATTTTTACATTTTTGAATACAATTCTATAAAATTATCCTGAATACCTTCTACACAGAATGTTAATTACTGTATTTTATAATGTAAATATAATTTATAAACAGAAATTGGCCTCAAATATATTAAAGCTTTCTACTGTGTGGTCTTTTTTTTTTAACGGAGGAGTCATCACAAGTAAATGGAAAGTGCATCGGTCACTCGAGTATTATAGTAATCAACACAATCATGAAAAAGCATGCCTTTGGGCCAGGAAGAGCACTCTGCTCTGTCACTTAATCAATACTGCACCAATACCAATAAACACCTTGCATTTGTCCTGCTTTGTCCTGCTTCAAAACAGGTAAAATACATGTCTTCTGTTCTTTAAATGGCTGCAAATGAACCAGAGACCTCCAGAAACCTGAAATCTAAACAGCATTGAGGATGTTGCTGGGTGTGCTGCACATTTTCTTATTAAAGTCTTGACCGGTTGTGGCACCGAGAAACATGCAGTGGCCATAAAGCATAAACTTCCATATGCTGTTTTCTCTGGTACACACACACACTCACACACATCCCTCAATAACACAAGGGGCCATTCTCATTTGGCAGCTAGTGCCATGGTCAGATTGTCTCCCCAACTTCTATTTAGCAGCCAGCCCCCTTCAGGGTGTTTTCACTCGATTTATTGCATGCGAGGGCGAGGATGTTGCATTAGTGTCTGGCAGAGAGATGCACGCCGCCGCTCCTGGTCAGATGTGGCCGTCCATATGGAATACTCGGACAGGCTTTGGATTGAATCCCTATCCTTACCATGCTGAGCCTCCCATTTGCTCCCAATTTCCCCTTCCCTGCACACGCTGAGGAGCGAGAAGGGCTTTCTGCAGATGTGTTTCAGGGGAAGCGGAGTGGACACGGTAGGTGGGAATGGAGAGGCTCAGTCTCTCACGGTTCAACTTGTCTTATACAGTTGCAAGAAAAAGTAAGTGAACCATTTTCAGTTTCCTGGTTTTCTGCCTAAATTGGTCATGAAATTTGATCTGATTTTCACCAAAGTCACAAATATCAACAAACACAATATCTCTAAGCTGATAAAACACAAACAGTCGTGATCTTTCATGTCTTTATTGAGCACAGTCATTGAACATACAAAGTGATGGGGGAAAAAGTAAGTGAAACACTAGGCTTCTGGTGTCACTAAATGGCAGTTGGAGTCAGGTGTTAGGAGAATAAAGGTGTGGTTTAGAGCTAAACTGACTTATATAAAAACCCAAACAGTGTCAGTGTGCAATTCACAAGCAGCATAAACTAATGTGAGTAGCTCCCTACTACAGAACGGCTTCAGAGACATAAAATCCACCTTTTGGAATGTCCCAGTCAAAGCCCAGACTTCAACCCAATAGAGATGCTGTGGAATGACCTCAAGAGAGCCATTCACGCCAGATGTCCTAAGAATATGGGTGAGCTAAAGCAGTTCTGTAAGGAAGAATGGTCCAAAATTACTCCTGGATGTTGTGTAGGTCTGATTCGCAGCTACAGGAAGCACTTACTTGAGGTTAATGCTGCCGAAGGTGGTTCAAGCTGTTATTAAAGCACTGTTTCACTTACTTTTTCTTGCAACTGTATTCATGAACATATGCCACTTTGCTCCTGGCACTCTGACTCCTGTCACAAAGTATAGAGGTCTAATACCAGGAAGTGGTATTTTATTACCCAATAATTTTTTCAGTCATTTGGACAAAACATATGATTTGATTCACCCAGAAGGGTTCTTGTTTTCCAGAAGGAACTCTAGAAGGTCAGTTAAATACAGGGTTTCTGTTTCAGAAAGTTAGTAGTGTTTCTCAGAAGCTGCTAACTATCCAAAGAACCTTTTTTTCTCAAAAAAGCTCTTTCCTGGTTTTAGTTGGTGCTAATTGGTGCTTATTTCACTTGATTATACAAAATATGGCCTTGGTTAACTTTGTGGTCCAACATCCAACATTAACAAGGATCTATCTTTCTATCTACCTATATATGTCTATATATATATATATATTCCCTATGTGTCTGTGACCCAGTTTCAGTATGTAGTATGTATGAAATATTATTGATTAAAAACTACTAGAAGCATATGTACAGAAGCCATGTTTGGCAATTAGAAAAGAAATTAGTTGCTTATTAAACTATTTTTTCTGTTTTTTTTTTATATCAAGAACCAATTCCAGAGGACAAACTTGCAGCATAAGAATCAGTCATGAATAAAGACATTTTGTATTCAGCATGCTGCCTTCAGTGTCGTCCTCCACATTACATTACTGAAGTGTACCGAGAGAAAATTTCCATCAGTCACAACAGCACCTGTCCTAATGAGACTCAACAACCTCTGTTTGTTATACAATGTCTTGAGCGAGACAAAACAATTGAAGGAATGTTGCCAAAAATAGCTCCAGTATTCATCATTTGATTGGTGAGGACGGTGTTGTTATTTACACAGCACCGTGCTGCTGAATTCTTCAGTCTGATTGGTCAGGAGGTGTTGATTTGTTTTCTGTGACAGCATGGCTCTGAGACAGTAGGCACATCATAAAGAATGTAATAAAACATTATTGCTATAGCTATAGTAACTCCTCACAGGTGCACTATACATAATCTAATGCCATTATTTACACTTACATTATTTAGTGTCCAGTGTCACGTAAATGAGGATGAGGTTCCCTTCTGAGGTTCCTCTCAAGGTTTCTTCCTAACTTTAACCCTGACCCCTAACTTTAACCCTAACCCTAACCATCAGGCTTCTCATTAGGGATAAAATAGTAACTTAACTTTAAACTTTATAATTAATTTTTATTTATTTTTTTCTTTCTCTATGTTTCCATACTTCTGTAAAGCTGCTTGGAGACAATGTCCATTGTTAAAAGCGCTATACAAATAAATTGAATTGAACTGTGAATTGAAAATGTCCCAATCCACATAACTGTGTGTCCTAAATAATATCCGAGATTAGAATCAGTGAGTCCTAAATCATGGCATGTTGAAATGAGCGTCCATATACATTACAATATTAACAATTATATTTCTAGTAGATTTTTAAAGTATGGACCGCCTAATAGATATATATTGAAACTGAAAATAGCGGAAATGTGAAAAAATAATCAACTTAATTCTATAGCATAAGTAATATAAGGCAAAATAATAAATGCAACAAGGAGGTGTTTACAGTGAAAGTGTGTGTAACTAGACAGCAGTGTTCTCTTCCGTTACATTATGTGTGTACCGTATGTCCTAGCACTTACCTACACACTCAAAAGTGTGTACTTTTTCTTCACAAAAAGTGAGTACATGCTTTTAGTGCATAGTTTAATTATGGAAATTGGGACACAGCATAAGTGAAAAAAGGGCTGTAATTTAACAATAAAAGATGCATTGTTGATATGGTGTGAAAGTGTATGTGTATGATATGTGTATGAATTGTTGATATGGTGAAAATCTTTCTGTCATTTATGAAAAAAGTCCCCAGTGTTTTTAAGAGTCAGTATGTTAAACAAAACTATAAATGGATAAAAAAGTATGATGTTTTTATGAATTAAAACATTTCTGAGTTAAACTGCATAGGTATAAGAAGGGAATAAAACACTTCAGGCTGTGCTGTGATAGGAAAATAAGGAACTAACTGCTTTCCTGTGACAGCACACCGACTGTGTTCCCTCTACCAGAAGGTAAAAATGTCTCCTTAATTTCTACATAACTGTCTACGAATTATGCAATAGAGTTTTCTACATTTCTTGTAAAGTTTTTAAGCTTGATCTGATTTTTGCTTAATATAAACAATTTGTTTCCTTCATCGTGTTCTGGTATATAGTCTACAAAAAAACAGGATGGCAGTAAATACTTACACTTTCCTCAGCATGTGGCAACTCAAAATCATTTAATAATAAGAAAAGCACCACTATTTATCATGGCTATGTAGCTTATCCTATTTAAACTCGTTATTAGTCAGTGATTAGTATTATTATTCACTGTGAGAATATAAAAATCAAATGCTCAAAAATGAAACTTTCAGAAGTTTTAGCAAAGCCTAGCTTTAACATTAGCAGGTATACTGACATTGATTCCATCTAGAGCACATTCATAGGTTTTGTAGCTAAACTGGTTCTCTGACTAAAACGTTTAGCTTTGTGATTATACGTATAACTAAAATTGGAAACCTGATTCTGTTTAAAGTGTCAGGAAATGAATTTGGAATGAAATTGAGTGAGGCCATGTCAGATATACGCCCCAGTGTCTGGGACAAAAGGTTTCCACAAGGTTAGAAGACATATTTCTGCTTGGGCATTAGCTACAGCATGCACGTCTGCTGACTTACCCCATTATGATTAGTTATTAGAGTGTGCTAATTAATAAGTGTCAACACTTCTGGGCTTTCTCAGAATCCTTTGTTGCATTAACAAAACAATTCTCTAATCATCTCTTGACTGAGATGATCACCGGAGATCAGCTAATGATCTTTTAATGTATGCATATTGAAAAATCATTAAATGTAGCACAACCTAGCAACAAGGACCAAATGACAGATGTGTGGTGTTAAAGCACCATGGCCTTTCTAATTACACACCAAAAAAGTTTGCTTTCACTCTAAAAATATGGACAAAAACAAAATGAAGGCTTCATAGTTTGCCAAACTTGCTCTAATACTTTTTCTGATACAGACACATTTTGTTGCAGGGTTTTACATAGAAGCCCGAAACCAGCAAGGACAGATTTTACATTGTTCCTCAAGGGTTCTTGAAATATTGGTACTGGTTTAATAAATAATAAAATACAATACTACTACTACTACTACTACTACTAATAATAATAATAATAATAATAATGTGTATCTGTTGAAGAATATGACATAATGATAGAAATGAATGAGTTCTTTCCGGTTGCTTCCTGCACAGCCCCATCTTCCTTGTCACCAAATTCTCTCTGCACACCTAAACACCCCACACTTTGCCCTGCAAGGGCAACTACAGCCACACACCAGACGAGAATATAATAGATAATTTGGCCAGTAAATGGCAGGTATTATAGGAATCATCTCCACTTGGAGGCATATGATTTAGAAAGACACTCTGGTAATAGCTTTGCAAATTCCCTCTGCCATTTCACAACGGCTTGCCACACTGGAACGTGGGGGAAAGGTTAGAAAGTCAATGACTATCCATCAAAACATCAATCTCCCTTTATTCTCCTCTCCCCTCTTAAATACCAGACATGGCCAGAGAGAGCTGTTATGCTTTGCCTCTCTCTCTCTCTCTCTCTCTCGTATGGTCAGCAGTGGGAGAAACTGACCTCTGTACTGGCTAGAGATCAGCTCTGAGGTGTGTCGTATAATGGTTTCAGGTTAGTGTACAGGTCAGCGACACCGTTGCTGATCAGAAGGGAAGAAAACTTCAGAATCCCTGAGAACAACTCAGATTCTCAGACTGAAAAAAATTCAGATTCCAAAGTGTTTTGTACAAAGTGAAGATATGGTTATGCAAGCTTTTAGCTTGTCAAAGTCCTTCAGTGCATAATGGAAGAGGGTTTATTTTAAAAGTACAGGCTTTGAGCCGTGTCCATTTTTTTTTTGATGATCTATGGTGACTATAACATCCATTGCCAAAATGATACAAACTGTTGAAAAGTGGAGAAAATGCGCTGAATATATTTTATGACACTAAAGCAAACCTATTACTGAATCTATTTAGTCTACTCTGCATGCAGAAAAATAGAGCAATATTTTTGAAACTGTGATTGGCCTCTTTAGGCCTTTGGAGGTACACCAAGTATTTGTGGTCACACTCGAGCTGGCACGACTCCCCCCAAAAAATAAAAACCCCAGCCGCAAAAAACCAACCCAACCCAATCTCTGTCTCTTCATCTCTTTTTTCTCCTCTCATCCCTCTCACCCCAAGCATCTTGTCCTTCAAAAGATGTCTGTCGCTTATTACTCATCCTCACCCTGTAATTAGCCAAATGCAAATGATTGATTAGACCATCTTTCATTGTGTCAAAAACATATTTCCTCTTAACGGCACGGGGCCACCCTCGTCCGTTATTAAGTCTGTCAAAACATCATTAGGTTTCAGAGTGATATGTTGCCGTGCCAAGCCGAGTTACAGAAAAAGGGCTGGCATGAGGAGTCAAGAGGAAGGCCAGCGGGCCAGCGGGCCAACGGGCCAGCCTACCAGCCAATGGCGTGTCTACCACAGATGTTATTCAGGTAATTGAACCAGATTATAAGTTATTAAATTCCACTTATTTCTTTTTTTTATTCTTATAACGGTTTTTGAGAATGAATTCTGGCTGAACCTCTTGAAGTACTTTAAACTTTGTTTCAATGAATTCAATCAGTTTTTACTTTTTCATATATTTTAAGTTTTAAATCTTGTGATTTTCCAGTTTAAATTTACTGATGGAAAGTCTGTCTAACTCCAGAGATTGCTAATTCCAGTCGTGGGGATTCCCTTCCCACAGGAAACACGCCTTAGCTAACAGATTAGCTAAGTCCTTAATGTGCTGGGCATGATGTGTTGAGGGTGTGCACTCAGTTCTCTTCCTTACTTTTCCTTTCTTTTTCAATCTTTCATTTCCTTTCTTTTTTTTCATTTATTCACCTCTCCTATTTCTTTCAGCACCTCACGAGCACTGTGTATTTCCTTCAGAAAATTCAAATCTAGCTTGCTCCCGAGTTCGAATGGACTCGCGCTAGACAATGAATATTAGCCATTTTCGCTTTCCGAAGATGTATTTTAGACAGTTTATTGATGTACCTTTCATTCACATGGCACACCCTGCAATGGTTATAACAAGCCACTCTCGAGTACAAATTGCCTTGATATCCAGCACTGTGGGAAATGTGATGTTTATGAAGTGCTGTGAATTACATTTATGACCAAAAATAAGACAAGCATCATGGGGAACCTAATGACAACATGACAATATGTCACCTGAGTAACAGAACATCATGTACTAAGCCTGTCAGGTTTGTAGAAGCTATAAGATGAGGTTCTGAAAGCAATCATGCCTAAATAATGGCATGAGTCAGACATAATTTGTGGTAGAACTGTTCACATGCCACAGCCTTGTATCACGTTCTTCCTGACTGATGGGAGAGAGGTGAAGCACTTTTGTGGTTGGCAAACCTGACAATTTCCACTTAGCCAAAAATCAATACTGCTACAGAGGTTGGGACAATAACAAAGGGCTAATGTGACAGACCTGTCATTAAGAAGCTTCTCCCTGGACGTGAGCTTCTCCCAGATTGCATGTGCACTTTAAGCAGTAGCAGCGAGCCTCCGTCTGAGCTCTTTCCGGCATCCGCTTTATCAGGACGCCGACCAATTAACTGACCTTTTCTGCATAAAGCCGCTTCTCAAGAATTCAAAACAAAAAGCATGCGAGGCAATTAGATGTCCGCCTCCATGACTTTCGCCAGATGAAGTGCGCGTATGAACAATGAAAGGCCGGCCGGCATCCAGTGACACCGTACACAATTACACGATTGTGTTGTAAAACAGAACCGGGAGTGAAAACGACCCGGTGTTTTAAAGGCATTAGACAAGAAAAGATCTGAAGAAGCAGCCAAGCTTGGTGTGAAGCATCCTAAATGCCAGCACCCTGGTTAATCAGGGCCTAGCAGCAAACAGAGCTGACAGCTTAAGTGGGGAAATGACACCAAGCTAATATAGTGCAGAATGCTGCTTTATATCACCATGCACGAATCATTTAGAAATAAACACAGTCAAGATATTGTATTCCATCCGTCCATCTATCTATCCATGTTCTGTACAGGGTCACAGGGATCCTTCTCTCCCAGGGGACTCAGGGCACAGAGTAGGAGACCCAAGTGCCAACCCAATGCAGGGCACACTCACACAAAATATGGACAATTTCAGCATACAACCTTTTTCTTTGGACTGGACGAGGAAACCAGAGTACCTTGGGAAAATCCTCAAAGCACGGGGAGAACATGTAAACCCTGCACATGTACGGAGGAGGCAGGAATCGTTTCCCCAACCCCAGTGGTGCGAGGCAAGCATACTAACCACTAAGCCACTGTGTCCCCACAATATTGTACTCTTTTAATAATGAAGTGTCTTCTACATGAATAATACATGCATCCTTAAATTCATAAAAGAACTGTCTGTTCCTTATTTCAATACAAGAAGTCTATTCAGCATTTTTTTCTACACACCCAATTATTCTTGGATGGACCTGGGAATGTTATTTATTCATTCATTTCATGCCCTAAATTTCCATTTAACATCCAAAAGTACCACATCCATGTGGACTGGCCATCACTGCTGTGCTTTGATTCGTCTCTGGAAAGATACCACGGGACATGCGGAGCTCCACCGGCCGTCCCAGCCGTGCTGTTCTGAAGACAGGAACTGTGCCCTGCTGACGAGGGATCAGGTGTGTTCCCTCAAATAAATCACATTACACTGCCCTGAGCACTCGCATAACCCAATCTGCACCTGGACCTGGGAGGAAGAGCGACCCAGCTTGGCCTAGCTTCCTTAATGAGACACTGAGGTTATTGAGATATATCAGTTTATCTTATAATAAGTAATGAAAATCAATCATTTTCCACATGAACATGTCATACAATATACATCTCCTTACGAAATCTTCACCCTATCCACCACTGTATGTTTTTATTTTAAACACATTTTTCTAGGCTGGTTATGCTGTTGTTATTATAGAAAAGGATAGCATATCAGAAGGAGTACTTTAATATAACCCCGTGATTTGGATTACAGCCGAGTACCGCTGTCAGAACCGTGCTGTAACAGAAGATTAATCTACACCTCCTGCTCATTCAGATTCAAGAACTGAACAGCTCTGTGGTGCATCTTACCAGCTTAACATGGGCTTGAATGGCATGAACTGTATGCTTGCACGTATGAGCAAGAAGAAGAAGAAGTATGACATACCACAAACATGCTTCAGCGCTTTAACCATAGACCAATACAACTACACATTTTCCTTTACAAATGTTCCTTTGAAATGTAACCGCCTTTATATAACGTTCCCAGGCATCTACGCTCTCTCTCAAGTAGCTGACAAGCACAAACATGCAAGAAGTGTATTCAGGAGTACGGTGGGAAATAAAAATAATTTGAAAAGGCCAAGCATCCCAGGAAGCCTTCTAGTAAATTCCAAAAGTCAGAACTCAGGAGAGTGCAGTGTAAGAAACTGATTTCTTATCCTACACTGATCATTAATTTACTACGCAGACAACTTTTTCTCCAGACGAACCATGACTGGGGTCAATGCCAGCTCCGGTCACATGTTCACAACGTTACGCTGACATTCAAGGACTCAACAGATACAAGGGGACTGGGAACATCACTGCGTCTTTTGAGCTCTTATCGCTGCACCCTGTTCTCAGACAGCGATAGTTATATGACAGTAAATGGGACTATAGGACACTTCACATGGGACATGTTGATGCTCCCCGAGAGTGGCTAGGACACGGGGACTTTGTCATGCGTGACTCTCAGGAGAGTGCAACTCGAGTGCAGCTCCGTATTCTGCTCTTGCTCACTCCTTCAGTAGTTGTCCTCGCCTGTGCTGTGCTTCCTGCAGCAAGGCACCGCGTGCCACTCAAGTCTGACTCATTATCATTTTGCACATGTAATACGAGGCACAAAAAAAAAGTGGCAAATGGAATCTCATAAGGTTCACTTTCATTCCGCTCCTCAGCTCTGGAGTTGATGAAGACGTGAATTTCACCAGTGAAGCTGATAAATCAAGTTCATGTGAAAAGCACTCCAAAAAAAAAGGCGAAGCCATCTATATTGAGAAAAGCCTCCACCTCAGATAGCTGCTGATTTCTATTTTGCTCAGTTATGCCTTCTCATTCGGCAAATCCTAAGAGCTTTGCACATTCTTCTGGCTTCTTCATAACTTCCGTCTGCTTCTTTCGAATATCACAACCGACTGAGAACCCCCTCGGCTCAGAATACTGTAATTGGTGAAGCTAAAAGAAAGGAGAAAAAAGGATTAAGAAACTGCTTCCTATTTGTCTAATGCCAGACTGAATCCACGGAGGAAAATGAAGCGAACCTTCAAGATTCTAGATTTGAAAAACAAACCGGCAAAAGAAAATCATTGAGGGAGCACAACATAACGTCGCGTAAGATTCTGATCTAGAGCTCAATAGATAAATTACACTGCATCATGCTAGCGGGACAGAATAAGAGCCATCTGCACTATTATCATCACTAGAAATTTTAACTCCTAACAAGTACAGTCAAGGACCTAAAGCCTTCTATTTGAAGAAACATTGCTGCCTGTTCATCCCAACATTGGAAGAAACGCATGCAGAAGAGGGATGTGTTCATCACCGGCATTCAGTGTTTTGTTAACAACACGTTGTATGAGTTCCAAATGATCCCTTATTAAAAAAAATTAATTTAATGTAAATTGAATGCGTCTCATACGAACTGAATGTGAGGAGCAGAAACACCGTCTTCGGTCTGCGATACTCTGGCTGCTTTTACTTATTGGGTTTCTTGTATTCACCCTGAGCAACATAATGGGATCAATAGCATTTCCAATTTCATTAGGCTCTTGCTTAAGCCACTACTTTGTTAAATTGGCTGGGTATGAATTGACTGTATGCTTATTATCAGGTAATTTGGAGGAAATTTCACACACTGAGTATATTATATTTCCTGGCAGGATGTGCGGCTTTCATATCCAGCTAATTACGCCGTAGTAACAGTATGACAAGATGCTATCACTTTTCTCACAACATGACACAATCATCATTATGATCTTGACCTATTCTTTTCTAAATCTCATTTGACTTCTGTGTTAGTAAAATATCAGAATTAATCTCACTCTCAAACAGCTTCGTTTCCAAAGGCTCTTTAGTCCTACTTGTATTACAGCCATGTACAAATTTCCTAGCAATAATAGTTTTGCTGTGATGGCTGCTTCACAACTTCTATTTACAATCGCACTAGAAATGTAATTACATATGAGTAAAATTATTCTGAATGAACAAGATGTTTCTTTGTTTAAGGCACCAGAAAGGTTTGCATCTGGATTAAACCATTCTGAAATGAAACCAAAAGTGTAACATGAGTGGGATCCCATGCAATGAACAAAATAATAAAAATAATAAAAAAATAAAATACTACTACTACTACTACTACTAATAATAATAATAATAATAATAATAATAATAATAATAAACATCACAAGTGGGAGGTTTTTACTTTAATTTGCATGAGCTGTAAGATATAAAGCTCACGGGACAAAGCTCACGTTCATTACTTGAGTCAATGTCAACACTCATTCATCCTCAGTAGCTGCCTGGTCAGGGTCACAGTGGTTTAGAAAAGGCTAATATTTTGTTTATATTTTAGAAAACATCTCAATTCAGAAAGATTACAAATATTGTGGACAAAGACAAACAAAATTATTAACTTTAACTTCTGTATACGATCCGTAGACGTAAAATGTTGCAGCTAAGCTTTGAGGAACTCGTAGATCACGCTCATCATGCTAACGCTGCTGGGATTTCTATCTCTCTTTTTTTCAGTGTTACAGCAACAAAGTCGTAGGGTTTATATGTAGTTTAAAAAGAAACCTTGTAGGTTAGGCCATGTTCATTTTGGGTTTAAATCTGAATACAGATACAGATTTAGAATTAGAAGGTACAGATACGATCCTAAACCGCATGCATTAATATCCTCTGCTTTACATTTGTCCTGAAAAAACAGCAAAATATTGCTGGAGTGCCCTGAACACCACTATCTGCCTTTGCAGGCTAAGCGTTCTTCATCAGATCAGTGGTCTTTTTACGCTTAATACTTTTTGTATCGATGTTCTCTGATTCTGCAGTAAACAGCCTTCCTCCTTGACACGTTAAAATAATTGCAAAGCTCTCCAAATCGAGCAACTGCAGCATTCTGAGCTCTCCAAACACTGCCTCCCTCGGGGATTGATAGCATCCTACTGCCATTAATATTCAAGGTGAAGTCCCTCCGAGTCTTATGCCGACCCTGCCCACATGATCACGACTCACACAGCTCTCTACTGCTCTCCCACACTCTCTCGCTTTCACTCACCCATCTCCTTTTACCATTCTCACTCGTTTTGCATTTCCTCCTGCCATCTTTCTTTGGCTTTCGTCCACCCAGAAATGAACATTCACGTCCTGATTCTCTGCAGATGCACTGTACTAGCCTTTAGCGCTTGTCCCACCGGGAATGCGAAAGGCTAGATAGCAACGTGTGTCTATCATTTGCACATTTTCAGGCTTTCCTTGGTAAGCAGACCCCTTGGCATGATCTCTCTTTTGCAAATTTAAAGAATTCAGACGAGCCAAGAAGTTGACTCCAAACTCATTGGCACTCTTTATGAAAATGAGTAAAAATGGCAAATATTTATTTATTTAAGTACACCATCAAACGCGACTGTGTGCTGGGATAATCCCACAACAATATGAAAATGTGCAACTTTGTAAATTTAGCTCAGATAGATTAAACAAGACTATGACCACACGTATTCACCGAAATCAACACAGAAATCATTATAGGAACACAGTTTCTGGACCTCGTTTGAAACCTGTGTTTAACTACATTTACATTACATTTCAGGCATTTTGGCATCTGCTCTTATCCAGAGTGACTTACATTTTTATCTCATTTATACAACTGAGCAATTGAGGGTTAAGGGCCTTGATCAGGGGCCCAGCAGTGGCAGGTTAGTGGACCTGGGATTCAAACTCACAACCTTCTAATCAGTAGTACAATACCTTAACCACTAAGCTACCACATCCTACATTCCACTTTAGTCGTTATAAGCTCAGGATGTTCACTTGTGGAAGCTTTTTAGCTGCTCTACCCTGGTTGAGACAAAACACATAAAAGAATAAGAGTAAAAACACAAAAGGTAGACAAGAACGTCTCAATTAGGCTTCTGACTCAGCTCCGAAAGCCCTGCTCCTGAATCACAAGCCGTTCAACTGCAGTTCCACTCATTACTTTACTCTGCCCTCAAGACACTACAAAAAGCCATTAATGAGCTTCTTTCAAGCTCAAATTGGGATAAAAGTAAAGAAACCAAAAGGTGGCTTGGTTTTTAAACTTTACATTTTGTGTTGTTGTTTTTTCAAATTCTTCTTTTGCTTTAATAAACCTATAAAAAAAAAGAGCAGCACTCAACCCCAGCTGCTGAGCAGGTCAGTGTTTCTGCACAATGTGATGTGTTCAGCACTTCTGAAGGCTTGCTCCCGATTGGTCAGCAGCGGTGATTTATTCTCCATTACAGCAGTTCTGACAGTATACATTAATGTTCAACTCAAAACAACTCATTCACAGAGACATGTGTGACAGATGCTCCACATAAACAAGTTAAAAAAATGTTGTGACTGATCTGTTGCTCATAAGTTTCCTGGCAGATGTTTATTTAGCATTTTTGCAGGTGTCTCCAGTGCCTTTGTAAGAGTCTGAAGTAAAGCTGTAACTTTAGGATTTCTAACTGTGAAATATGGAAAGTCTGAATTTTATTGTATTCAAGAGAGACTAGTAAGGGGACGACTTTTCACACATAACACAGGGAGCTTGTTGTTTGAGTGTTTTATTCTGTACTTATTTTCAAAGAATCCCATTACGTGAATATATGCTGCATTATAATTTGTAATATTTTCTATTTAAAAGTTACTGTGTTCACATATAATCACATTCTAGGCTCTGATACTCCACTTTTCTGTGCCTTGTAGTGTGTGTGTGTGTGTGTGTGTGTGTGTGTGTGTGTGCATGTGTGTGTGTGCGTCTGTGTGCATGCGTGTGTGTGTGTATGCGTATGTGTGGTGAAGACGGCCGACCTGAAGCAGGCACTGGGTCAATTGCTGTCCTTTCACTGCCAGCTCAAGGTGAACTACGCATTTAGTTAGACTCCACTGCACGCTCACCATCTGCAACAGCTTGTCGCTTCAATTCCTCTCCCTTTTCTCTCTCTCCTCCAGGTTCAATAGTTGTCATTTGCTTTATGAGAAATCGCTCAGAGCTCAGCCGGGAACGGGGCCAAGTGCAGCACGCCCATCTGTGTCTTCCGACGCTCTCCATTTTAGCTTAAACTGTAATTAAGGTGACTTGGCACTGTCGTTAGCACCCGTTTCCTATAGTTCAGCTGAATGAATGGAGGTTTGTTGACAGCCAAGCTCCAATAGCCACTTTTGCACATTCAAAACTCAGCGCTCTTCACTGGACGAGTTGTATCAGAGTGACAGCACAATTACACAAGTCCACTCAGAGGAACAGCAACTCGATGCAGAATTAATTCTACGATGCTTCAATCGTTAGTGCTTTATTCTTACCAGAAGCAACACTCGCCTTATTGCTCGCGTTCTGTTGCTGTGCAGAAGAGCGTCTTTTCTTTTAGTAACGCGATAAAAGTCATCTGTTCTTTCTGCTCGATGCGCTAGCAGGCCCAGGAAGACAGACTGTCCGCTCTTTCTTGTTAAAGAGTTCTGCAACGGGCTCTGTGAATTTATCACACCTGCTATGACTCTGGTGAGTGCAGTAGCTCATCTATACCATCTCTCTGCAGTATTCAGCAACAGCACTCTCACACAATCAAAGCGTAATACAATTCATTAACTGCCAATCTTCACTACTCCACTTTTGTGTATATGAGACATACATTAGATTTTGATTATATTACTCCAATCAGCTCAGACCTTACTGTCCATCCCAATCATTTGCCCAAATCAAGCTTTTACTCTTTACCTGACCACCACTAGAGCAGACAGGACCTCTATTTCATTCTTCTCATTTTTAATCATTCAGCTACAAAAGAGCAGTTGCACAAACCCGTCGATTAATACATTCACCAGTTACTGCGGCAGTGGAAAATATTTCAGACAAAGTGAATCCTACAGTCATGAAGTGTACAAATGTAGACAAGACACAAAACTTCCTCCCACTCCCAGAGAAATTTCTCACACACTTATTTCTGCTGACTATTAAAGCTAAATAAACTGTAATTAAAAGGCTTGCACTGCTGGAATTCTGACCAGTACATGAGTCACGGGTTGCACGTCTTTTTCAGTCTGACTCACCTAGGTTGGACTTAGATCAGCGGTGCATTCCAGCTGACACGGACTGATCCAGACTAGTATTCGGATGCTACTGAGACCGGAGTTGAACATGGTGGAGTTGTTATCATCACCTGAAAAAGGATGTGCCGACACAGACAGCCTACACATCACCTTGAGATACTGTGTATGGTACACATAGGTACAGATGGGTGTTTACACTATTGCACTGTATGTCTATACACTATACAATTAGAATCTCTGTCTGGTTTCAGGGAGTTTTTCCTTGCTCCCGTCACCTCTGGATTGCTCATTAAGGATAAAATTATACGTTTTTAATTTCTATCCAGAACTGATATAATAATGGATAAAACTGAATTAAATTATCAGCATGGACAATCTACTAGACGATGCTGGGGACATAACAGGCTCCTCCCAGTAAGGCGGCTCATCGTGTTGTCTTTATTTGTCACATATACATTACTGCACAGTGAAATTCTTTCTTCGGATATCCCATCCTTGGGGCTTGGGGTCAGAGCGCAGGGTCAGCCATGATGCAGCGCCCCTGGAGCAGGGTGGGTTGGGGGCCTTGCTCAAGAGCCCAATGGCGGCAGCTTGGGCTTGAACCCCGACCTTCTGGGCAACGACCCAGAGCCTTGACCACTTGAGCTACCACCACCGTGTTGATGAACATGAGCTTCAACGCTGAGAATCTTTCAGAATCAGTGCTTTCAGATGAGGCATTTCTGCTGCCAGGTCATCCACACCAGCACATTTTAATCCATATATTCTTAAATAGTGTGATAGTGTGCACTATTTATTATTTTGCACATTTATTGCACTGATTTCTTTTTCATGTATTTATTCAGTTTCATCCTTAAACTGTGCAGCTTAAAAAACACTGAAGTCAGAAATATAATTTGTAGTCTGTTTACAGTACATCCGCTAATTGAAGGAGCAGGTCAGTGTATTCTTTGCTGTGGTTTATCAGCATTTAACTGTGTTAAGAAAAAGCATAAAACTGACTATGCCTTTTGAAATATAATAAGTGGAATATGTTTTTAGTAACTGGTCTGCTGGAAGGAATTAGTTGTCATGCAAGCCTTAATACAAAGTGCTGAGAAGTGAGGATTTCATGCATTTAATCGTCTCACAAAACTTGTGTCCAATACAAACACGTCACCTTGAAATAATCCTGTTTAGGATGGAGCAATTTTTCACTTTCTGTCTGATGGAGATTACTGATTTTAAGCATGCCGTGACATAAAGCTTCTCATTCTGTTAAAATACGACCTGCTTACAATGCACAGTAATATAAAGGAGAATGCTACAGTCTGATCTAGCCTTACACATACCATCTAAACAATTCTGTGTATTATGCTTATGTAAGCAAATCATACAGAATAATCCTGAGATATGACTTTTTTCCCTTTCAACAAGACGACCTGCTTAAATTTCAAGATTTAGTCACATATTTTCTTTCCTCCCGCTAATCTTCAGTCCTCTTCTGCTTTGCTAATGTATTGTTTCAAGCAAGTGCCAAACTAATCCAAGAAGATTATCATTACAAATAAACTTGCAGCTGTGTTACATACTGGAGTTATTATCTGAGATGCTGACAAGTAGAAATATTGAAGTGGAAACACACAAAATCTCAAACAGGTCTTATTTCTTTGGCATTACTTAATTACGTGAGAAATCATCGTGAAGCTATTCAACATCTCACTTTAAAAACGAAAAAAAGAAACAATCCTCTTCACTGCTGACTCCAATGGCTGTCATTACAGTCAGCCAAATGGTTCTAGTACTGCGCTGGACACAAGAGGGAGAACGGCGTACGCACATGCGGTTTAAATCCAATCTTATGATTATGTCAAGAAAAATTTAGCTCAGTGTTGCAGATGCAGCGACACAAACCCAAGGTTTAGAGCCTTAAAGACTACTGACTTGCTGATAAACTGCAAAAAATTTCAGCTAAAAAGCAAAAAAACACAAATGCAAAAAAGCAGGCACATAGATGTATATATACAGTATAATATTCTGTTCCTTTATAATGCTGAAAGAAAGCAGCCTGAAGCCATGAATTTCCATCTAACACTTTCCTAATTGCAATTCTCTCATTTCCATTACTAATGTATGAGTGCAAAATAATTACTCTTAACATTCTCTGCAGTTTAGTTGCCAAACAGCATGTATGTTACATTAACCGCATCCGTTCGAATCCTTCTGTATTTTTCAAATCAGTCATAATCACGCTTTTTTTTTTCTTCCCTCAAAGTAACGCACAAAAATAAATATAATAATAGTGATTCCTTAGTTCACCGATTCATAATTCAGACTGATGGTTTGGTAAGCCATGCTTTCACAATGCTGCATCCTCCACAGGGATTTATAATGTAAGCCAAATCGACTTAGGGAAACGGGTCATTTTGATCGCTCCAGGAATAATTCATGTTTGATTTTCTGGGTGAGTCAGACAGCAGAGAGGCAGGAAGAGACAAACAGCATCATGCTGTACTTAGGATATTCTGCTCTGTCTCCACCCACCTTCACCTGCCTGCTGGATTCCTTCTAAACAATAATCTACACACACACACACACACACACACATACAGAGTTATTTACCTGTTTACTGCTCTGGTGATTGATTTTGATATAGGTTTGGTCAGCGGGTGCTGGGTTTATTTTCAGTTACAGGCTAAAACTTGTATTGAGTTAATTACGCACTCAACTTGAGTTGAGTTAATTACGCACTCTGAGGATTTATAACCCTAACCCTGAGCACTATTTTGTTGTTATGTGAGTCTCTGTTACCATTTTGAGTGAAGAGCATTGTCCAGTGCTAGCGTCTGACAGTCTGATCAAACCACAAATTCAGGGGCTTTAAATGAATTAAATACCAGACATAACTCTATTCATCAATTATTCCTACTGTCTCTTTAAAGCAGTTGTGTCCCAAGTCCAGCCCCGGGGCTAAATCAGCCTACGGATGAATGTTAACTGCCCCACGGCTTATCTGCTGCATTGCGTGATAGGCGGCCCACTGGGAGGCACGTCGCAATTTCTCCTAACACGGTTAGCTAAACACTTAACTAAAATTCAATTTTTATTCTGATTACACCTGCTAATTCATTTACAGCATGATATTTAGAGACAAACAGCAGAAAGTTAACAGTGAGCAGGGTCGATTTCTAACGGGCAGGAAACCACTACGCATGGAAAAACCTTTCGGGAAGTCTTTAACTAAAGTGGATTTACATCCAGTTATCAAAAGCAACAATTTCAATGATGTTTAGATTTGTTTGTCTAATTACTTCTGGTCCCTGAATAAAGTAATGATAAAAAACGTGCGGTATTTTCTACACCGTTCACCTGATTTGGATGTAAATACTCTTAAATTAATGTGGAAACGCCTGGTCCTTATTTATTATTACAATTCCTGACCCTGACCTGGTGTTGTTTAGACACTGTGAAGTTGTGTTCATGAACATAAAGAGATTCTACAATAAACTACAAAAAAAACATTGTGAGGATGTGTTGGATCAAGTGCCGAAACCATTTTGTAGAGATTAATGCTTAGGACTGTGTATACAGCAATATACATATATTGAAATGAATGAATTCCTTTTAATGCTTGCTAATTACGTCATTCATGTGTCAGATTAGACCTTTTCCATTGTTCAGTGGAACCTCAGCATAGGAATTTGGTTTGTTCTAGAGGCGAGGTCTTAAGGCAAACATATGTATTGTGAGACAAATTTTCCCATGAGAAATAATGTAAATGCAGATAATCCGTTCCAGCCGCCCAAAAATCTGACCGATATGACCAATACGAAGCGTATGTAAAGTGTATGGCTGCTTACAACGAACTGACCCAAGCCAAGCATTCCATGTCAAGGCTCCTCACAGGAAGTCGTGCCACCAAGCTTGGGCTAAAAATAGAACAGGGCACCCACGCCACCGATCTGTCAACAAAAAAAGGCACAGAGATCACCTAGCTTTTGAACGCATGCCAAAGGCAACGCTGGCATCGTGGGTCGACTCTTTCACACAGCTTTCACTGACAACAATTCGTAAAGTTTGTAAACTCACAAGTTTTAGACGACTCCTGGATGTACGTGTGACTTAGCCAGCGTTCGGTTCGGTTCGGTTCGTCTGCCTGAAATGCTTCGTATGCTGTTGCTAATTTCTTTTTCAATAGAATTTCATTTCTTAAGGTGAAAATTCCTAAGGGAGGGAATTCGTATGCCGAGGTTCCACTGTATTGGACAACAAAGAAATAAACGCTATTTCTGTCTTCAGTCCACGTTTTCTATCCCTGATTTTTTTTTTCATGCCTGGATTGTGTTTAACAGTAGTGCATCCGTCACTCTTGAAAATCCTCCATGTCAGGTGATTCAGCTCAAGAGCAATCTGGCAACCTCGAAGGCATGAAGTACATGTTAATTTACACAATCTGGATGGATTAATTTTCTCCTAACTTTTTCTGTGTAAATAATGGCATAACATTTGTACTTAAGCTGCCTTAGAACCAAAATGAGACAGAGCTCTAGATAAGGTGATGGAGATGGACCAACGAGAGAAAAAGGAGAAAACAAATGAAGGAGACTGAGACAAAGAGAAAAAAAACAAGGGGGGAGAAAGAGGGAAAGATGTAGATGGCTGTAAGAATCCACTCCTGCCTCAGTTCTCAGTTGGAAGCCTACATCACAGCCCACCTCCCACAGGACTCCTGTCAACCATCGCAAAACTAGGACAGAAAGAGTGTGACACAGAGAGAGAGAGAGAGAGAGAGTGTGTGTGTGTGTGTGTGTGTGTGTGTGTGTGGAGAAACACTAGTTACATCACACAGTACATATCACTCAGTACATATTGTTAAATCTCATCACATGTTCCCAAAATTAGAAACTGAGTCAGGCGCTTGTTTTGTTTTTTTATACAGGCATCATAAGATCAGTCAGTTAATGTTCCTGTGTGGTCCGCTTCTGGCCTTTCTGTGAAATATCGAACATTCACACACTCCTACTTAGGAAAAATCTGTGTCACAACTAGTGCTCTACATGTTGTGTATGCATATTATATTCCATACTTCATATTATTATTATTATTATTATTATTATTATTATTATTAATAATAATAATATTTTCTTTGACTAAATGTACAGATACACATTAACACTGTTTAAATAAATCTTATATAAAAATAACTCTTATATTTACTCTCAACCACACCACAGCGCTGTTGAATGCTCGAATCTGATTGGTGCATTAATGTGAATTCATTTCGGATAACTAAGCTAAGTAGTTCAATAATGTGAACGCTAATATTAACGCACTCGTTCTAAAAGGTTGTCACTTCCGTAGTAAAAGCTCGTACCAATGGACTTGTATGGCGCGTGCTCCCAAATAATCTAATACCTATTTTGTTAAAAATGTCTTGCTATAACTGTTGATGTGGTGAACGTTTTTATTCAATGTTAAACTACACGACACTGTGCAATCTATTCATATATACTAGGACATATTAATAAAAAGAAATTTAATCAGGAAAACAGAACGGATTCTTCGCTGATCAAGTGAACAGAGATCCACAGACCCGGGTTTAAACTCCGCCATTGACTTTCACCTCAGGTGATGCCACGGAGATGCAGATGAACAGATAAACAGGATGATGCAGATAAAGTGGGAGCTCATTTCTCACTGTAAACTGATTATTCTGTAAAATTTGGCAGTAATGTGTTTTTTTTCCATAAGTAGATTGGGTTATAAATGTACAGGTAGATGATGTCTTTCAGTGGAATTGGAATGAAATCTCTGAATGCAATTTTCTCTGTTTTCACTTTCAGGGGTAACTGAGAGTTCAAGTGGCAGAATTTACGTCAGAAATGTGATGGTGTGAAGAAGGGTTTTCCCGGGCTGCCACACATTTCCTCGCTATTAACCTTTTCTGAATTATGATTAGCATAAAGGTCATTATTTTAGGCTACAGAAAATTCTTTAGAAAAGTGCCTTTTTTTCTGATCAGGCTTCAAACTGAATACACTCCGGATAAAGCCTCCAGTGCACTGTGGAGAAAAGAGTTACACAACATAACATGTACGGTTAAAACACACTTCTGAAAACATAAGAAACATTAAGAAGAGCAAAGCCTCGGTGAAACCAGAGAAATAAATTCACTCCTCTTCAACTTGTCAGAATAGCAAGAAAATGAATCATCACCTCAGGTTTAAAATGATTTCATTCAACATCATGTGTTTAAAATCATCAGCGTGTGCTTCATCTAATGCCTAGGGGCTAGATTTAACATCAACCACCAATTAGCACTAATCCCATTTACACTCATTTAAACATTACATTAACTAAATCTTTGTGAAATTCTTTAGGATATTTTGTGAATAAATGAAAGCTGACAGTAACAGCAGGAAAAAAACAAAAACCTCGAGCCGATCGGCATGATGGTTACACACTGCAAAAAGATAAATAAATAAAATCATTTCTTTTCATTCAGTCAGAGTGGATCGGATTTCTGACCCGAGTTCGGATCAGATTTCTGTAAATGATGACGCAGTGAGCCGTGAATGGCTTTCTCTTCAGCTGAAATGAGGCAAATGATCAGCAGAACTGCTGAAGCATTGTAAACACTTAGCCATGAACAGTAAAACTTCACATTACAGATGATATATCAACATGTTCACAACATTTTAAAGACTAAACACAAACAAGACAATACTATGAGTCTCCCCATTGGTCTCCACTCTCTTTTCTTTCTTTCTTTTTTTTTTTTGTTTTCATTTCAAATGATCTGATCATGTGAAAAGTTCATCCTTCGTGGGGCACTGGCTAATTTGGCCAGCTGCCACATCTCTGCAAACAGATAGCTCTGACAAACACACGCCGGTGTTTAACGGGCGAAGGAAGCGATGGATTTGATCGAGTTGTAATGACTTCTGAGCATGTCGAAGGAGGAAATATTTGATTAGTGCGGATTAGAGGAGTCGGAGGACAGAAAAGGTCGGAAGAGAAGAGGGAAACGTTAACGTCAGTGGCAGGGGGTGGATGAAGGGTAGAGGTTAAGAGAAAACAGACAGAACAGGAAGTTGGGCCACAGCCATCTCCGCTCCATCTGCCATCTCCGTTTACATGTCAGAGTCTCAGCCATGTTTTTTTTTTTTTTTAATTCCTCTTTTTTTTGGCTCGTCATAGCTATAAAGGTCAAAGTGGAATCGTAAATGACTATATTAATCATACAGGCTATATCAAGAGGGAGGTCAGTAGACACGGTGCAGGCCATGCTGCGTGGGAGGGAACAGAGGGAATGGAGTGTGTGTCGGGCATTATCTTGATGAAGCCATTATCGATTTAGCTAGTGTAAGCCAATGGAATTCAGATAACGTCTCTTTTAATTGAGATTACATTTTGCAAGTTCAACGTGCACTCATCCAATTTAAGAGTGGCCATGGTCCCGTTTAACTCCTCATAGATGGAATCAACCGTGAGCCAATCAATGAGCCGAGATATTACAACTTCCTTTTTTTTTTTTAAACAAACTGTGGGATGGAGGGGAGATCTTTTGTCTTGTCTTTTTTTTTTTTTTCGGTTTATCATGTCAGTGCATACATACCTCCTTTTCTACATATTTTCTTGCCCGGTTTCCTGGCACATTCCTTGGATATTCTTTTTACTGCAAAAATGAATAGAAGACTAAAGAATAACATGGAGCTCCGTTACAGACAGCAGGAGCATGCAAACAGCACTGAGACGAGGAGGGAAAAGAGGTTAACATGGAGAGCTGCTCTCACTGTCTTCCAATCCATCATTAGCATCATCATCATCAACATCATCATCATCATCATCATCTTCATCATGATGATCATTATTACTCTAAATGAGGTTCTCACTCTATGATCCTAGCTCTTTGTGCCAGCACACACAATGGACACATTATGAACTGCTGGCAGAAAAGTGAGAGTGAGAGAGGCAGGAGTTGAAAAGGAACCAGCTTCACCTAAAAAATGGACGTGCTATGGCACATGGGGGTGTGTTTGCGCAAGGGGATGGCGAGGGAGGTTAGGAGACATGTACAGCCACTCTTACACACGCTCGCACATCATTCACACTTATTTTTATATATACATATACATATATATATATATATATATATATATATATAGGCACTTGCTCATGTCTCACATCAAACACGCCCCCCCTTTCCCCACACACACACACACATACAGACACACACACACATACAGACACAAACACATAAAAGCAGTGGAAGGCATGTTGACATGCAGCGATCATGCTTTTCTAGGTTCACTCACACAAATAAGATACAGAGACGAGACAAACGGATCCACACCGCCACACACATACACACTCACCATCCTCTGTGGGCACGTAAATGTTAAGGAAAAGGCAGTCTTCGCTCTGCTCCTGCACATAGGTCGAAACCACTTCCAGGCCGTTGGTGAACCATACGGGCAGCATGACATCAGGCAGCCTGCCCTCCACAACGCTCTGTGGGCACACTGGGCCAAAGTGTGTGGCGTTGCGGATGTCGTGCCAGGGCGTGGGCGGCTCGGGGGGCTGAAATCGCCTCTCCCCTGTAGGAGGTGCCGCGTAGGGCACGCCCAGGAACTGGATCACGGGCCCCAGGATCTCGTTGTTGAGTTCTTTCTTGAAGCCCCTCAGCTTGCCGTATGCCGTGGTCACCACAGGGTCCAACTCGTCCAGCTTCTCCGCAGCACCCGCCCAAGTCTGGAGCGCCAAGGCCAGCACCCACAGCAGGGAGGGCAGCTCCAAGCCGGCGCCCATATCCAGCCGTGACTGCATGGCACTCCAGGGCCGACCGAGCATAGTTCACCGATTCCCCTTCCCTCCCCACAGTGATACAAAGCTCTGACACTGGTTTTATATCCGCTATATCCTTTGACTGGACACGCTCAAAGCCGAGAGGTTGCACCTTCGGAAAGTAAGATTCTCGAAACGTCCAGCGGTTCTTCTCATGGCAAGGGTTCCCTCATCGAGCACTACGCGTGGCAAGGCCTCATCTTCAGCGCACACTGTTCGTCAGGTCACGTCCTGTCCACACAGCCACTTTCCATGCTAGCTGTTCACGACCGGTTCTGGGCGGATAAATCAAACCCGCTGAGGCCCAGAGTCTATATCCTGCAGGAAATAAAAAAGAATTCATTAGTGCCTGGATAGAGGCAGATGGGGAGTGCAGCTTTATTGAGCGTTACGGTCCTGCACGGTTGCCATCAAGCGGAATGTTCCAGAATCAGAGCTCAGCTATATGATGCTGCATCTATCATGCTGACCGCTGAGACCCGGTTAGTTTAAAGAGAAGCTCTGAACTCGCTGACATTGATGCAGCTTCAAAAGAGGGTCAATTGGAGGAGAGATGCTATAATAGGGCTATAACTGAGGCACGGTTTAAGGTATTAAAATAAAGGCATCATAGAGAACTGTAAATAAAGGCAACGCGGATGATCCGTTTTCGATACAAGGCCAAACACAGTCTATGGAGACTGACATTAAGTAAGATGATCCTGTAGACAAACAAAATCTAAAGCAGCTGAAGGTAAACTCTGATACTTGCCAGCACATTTCTTCTTCTTACTCGAGCACAAGGGCATATTTCACACTTGCATACATATAAAAGCTATTTTTATCTCCACCACAGGAAACATGCCTTAATGAGCGAGACAAGTAGATTCATAACTGCCTCGACAGACACCCAGACAGCCGCGTTCAGATCCGTCCTTCATTTAGTGCTCTAAAGGAATGAACCGCCGCTACTCCCACAGCAACAAAATAGGGTTTATGTTCACAGACAACAGGACGCTTGTCCTGAACATTACTGTAGAGCCACACACAGGCTGAAAAATGCTCTGCTCCCAGCTTTCTAACAAGTGAATCATTCAGGCGTGGACGTGGACGATTCGGAATTTCCGGAGCAACCTACAGTAGAGGCTATGTCCCGAACAGAAAGGATGAATGAGTGGCACTTTAGAGTGACCTGCTCTCTGACCTCAAAACCGTAAAGACCTTCCACTACTTCTACTTTAATCCAAAATACGTTGTTATGATACAGACGCTTTTATTTTCAGAGTATGAGCACATGCTCTTGGTATTCGTCAACACAAATCCTGACATGAACAGAAGTAACCTACTTAGTATCAGTCAAGCACCTTTCTAATTTATCGTTATTTACTTAACTCTTCTCTTGTTTATGTTAAAAGTAAACGTATGCACCATGTAACAGGAGCAAACTGTGGACGGCGGCGAGTCAGGGGACAGGAAGTGCATGTCCCGGTGCTTTCCTAACTGATCTCATCACACAATGCCATTTCTCTGTACAATCACTTCACTGCTTCATGCTTTGTGTGTGTGTGTGTGTGTGTGTGTGTGTGTGTGTGTGTGTGTGTGTGTGTGCAGTTCATGGAAACTTGCACTCGTTTTTAATGACCATGCTCACAGACACTGCTCTATGAGATTACTTAGATTGTAGGAAAATGCTGAGAACTTGAGAGCACAGACTGCAGCCTGTATGCTTTGTTTATAAAGTCTTTTTTTTACCAGAGGCCCAAAATATGGAATTTCTGTGTCATGTCACACTAGACACACTGGTGTTTAATGGCTGATTATGAAAGTAGACACTCCATGCTTTATAAGTGGTAAGTTTTTTCACACAAATGTTTATAAATTCAAAGTAAATGCTGATATCAGACCCGTTTCCGCCCTCCAAGATGCCCCAAGTGCTTTTTCATAAGCGTCTAAAATGAGTGCCGTCTTCAACCACTGAAGTTCTGTGTAAGGTTATTCAAACAGAGGTGAAGACGTCGCGCACTGAAATTCAACAGACTCGTTTTATATCAGGCTCGTGGGCCTAGAATAATTTATTTGTTTCTACTGGTTGAAAATGTCCGCAGGCAGAAGGGAACATCACTGTACTGGTAAAAAGGGTTTTAAACATGGACAAAAAGCTTAGTACAGGAGACAGTATCATGTGCTATCAGCTATTTTTCCGATGTTGTTATTGCACCCATCACATGGTACAACAGAACTACAAATAAAGCTGAAACAGCTATTGATCAGCATATTCAACACATGTAATAGCATTTCATGGCGTAATCATTTATGGCCCGGTTCTTAGAGCGTCTACACCAAGGTCCATTTGTCTTACTGAGCTGTCAGATAATTAGCAAGAGCCCCGTAGAAATCATCACCTGATTTATCTGTGCTTCTTTTATTTAGCTGTCTCTCGCTCTTATCTTCTCCTGGGCTTCATTTCTGCCCTTTGCACTTCATATTTCAAAACAAACTACCGTTCATCGACAGGAGCGGACAAACGGTCCGCGTCCGTATACAAATGCAACTGGCGCCCTAAAATAATTAAGCGAAGGAATAAACAAGGGGCCTGAAATGAAAAATCCGCCGCATTGATTGGGTGCTGTATTGTTAATGAGACTATAAAATGCTGGGAGGTTTTCTTACAATAGAGCAGGAAGAAAAACTGCAGCAGCCAGGCCATGGCGTCAGCCAGTCCATGAGGCAATCCAAATATTTAGATTATAGAGGAAGGAATGGAAAGGCAGACACAAGGTTTGGCTGGTAAATGATAAAACGCTGTCTGTGTAATGAGAAAGAGTGTCAGAAATGATCTAGAGGTGGTTTAGATGAAGAAAGAGTTAGACGAGCTCAAGTGAAGAAGTAAAGCACATAAGAAAACAAAAATATAGCAATCAGCTAGCCTTTTTCTTTCGAGCTGGAATAGTATTTTTCCACTGAAACATGAACACTAAATACCGATAAAGGTAGACTTTTCAGCATGAATATATTTAAAAGAAAGAAGAGAGTTCAGGAGAATATATCCAGTCTTTTTGTTTGTGAGCTGTTTTACTTTCATGCCTTGGAGATTAAAGACATGTTCTCACTTATTAGTGTGTTTGCTAAATCTGAAACGGACTATTCAAAAATGAATGCTTTTGATTCATCTTGTTTGGTTTGCTTTTCCGCTGCTCCTAACAAAACTAAAAAAGAAGAAAGACGTTAAAAAAAATTCTCTGTTCTTGTAATGGTCAGAAATAAGTGATTAAAAATACCTCCTGGTATTTCAGAAGAGTGACCCTGTGCACTGAATGAACGATTATATAATTATACAAACAACCGGTTTAAAATGTCTTGTGTGTGAAATCCATGAAATTATTTATTTTCTCTTTTTATTTGTCACTTTAAAAATGCAGAAGACTTCCAGTTTCTGCAGTGCTACAGCTCTGTCCTTTGGTGAAGTGTATTGTGGCTCAGTTTTAAAATAAATCACATTTACGCATTTGGTTCAGTTGCTTAAATTCAGGGTTAAATCACTGCAATCAAAGTTGACTTGGAATGAGACCAAACCTCTGGGACCCAGTGACCGTTATGTTCTCACCTGCACAAACTGAAAGGGAAAACAGATCAGGCTTTAATTCAAACAGACCAAAACACTGCATACGTGACAGCTAGCTTAATGGATTCTCTGAGAACAAGCGTGCGGTCAGTACCATTTAAACAACTTTACTGTAAATCTGCTCTTAAAAACACATTACTTGTCTAAAGATTCCGAAAGAAGCCAGGTTAGGTTGCCTTCTGAAAATGTTCCCAAAAAACACTTCTTTGTTTGTTCAGTAAATTTTTTTTTCTCCCGGATGTAATTCTGACCCTTTTATACCCTGAAATGTCCAAAAAGAACACAGATATTTCTCACTCTTTGTCTCTTGTGTGCTATTGTAGGCCATTACAGGGAACCTCTGCTTCTTGTTGGTGATTACCTGAACAGCAGCATTTTGCACAACGGCACAAAACATCATCCGCAATACAGCTGCTTTAAAAAAACAAAAAAAGCAAAACGCTTTTTGTGCAGCATACCAAATACACAAGGAGCCTACGCACTGAAGTCGGGAGCATTGCCGAGGTGAGAATTCAAATCAAAGAACTTTTAATGAAGTTCTGAATATTCTCTCCGCAGGAGCTGGAAGATGGTTTTTGATTAGACGCTAGTGCAGCGTGGAAAACAAATGACCTATTATTTTAGCACGAGCTGTCAGAAGCGCGGGACGTAGGGTGCGAAAGGCGGCTTATTGCCGCAGTCAGTCAACAGCCCGAACAGTCCATCACCATGTGCTTTAGGTCCACGCAAGCCTCGCGCTGACCTTAATGATCTCATTCCACCTCCAATCAGGCTTTGGGGAAATTTATAGGCGGCGGCTTATATGCCTATTTTCACTGATGTGCTTAGCTTGCAGGACTGCCCGCTGCCGCTGGAGGAGAAATGAGATCTTTTTTTTTTCTCTCGAGGGGGTGGAGGGGGGTGAGATTTTTAAAGTCCAGCTAAATTTGGTGTGATTCAGAAAGCCCCCTACGACCAACACACACACACTCCTTATTAAATAAAAAAAGGCCATTGTTTGCGATATACTCACTGTATCATCAGTTCTGTGTAAAAGCTGTCACTTGGTCTTTGGGGGCTGGAGTAATGAGACGTGATGCCGCTGGCTGAGGCTGGTTGTGCGTGTGTTTTTTAACAGGTACACAGACAATGTGAGAACAGCGGGGGAGTTATTCTTATAGCACAAGTGTGAAGTGCACCTAGTACAAAATGAAAAGCATGGGAATATGACATGACCAGGACTGGCGGAAACGCTTCCCTAAGCCAGAGAATGTGTTACCGAAGTGACGAAGAAGAACTTTGTATGAGCGAGGGGAATTGGTTATTAATACCAGTGGTACTTCTGGTTCTTAGATAAACCTACACACTCAGTGTTCATTTTATGACATAAACCTAGCATAAAGATCACCTGCATCCTCCAGAATATATATGACCACAAGCTTCAGCATCCTGAAGAAATCTGTTTGTCGGTTATTTCCATGTACTGCTGATAAACAGCTAGGGATTAGGAGTTCGCCTAAGGCAGCACTTCTCAAAGTCCGGACTTTGGTCCAGATCCGGACCCGGAGGGAATTCAATCGGGACCCGCCTCCATTTCTTATTTCAAGAGCACTAATTGTGTGTAAGGGATTAAAAGTGTGGAAGTCAACAAATAAGTTTCTTGTGAGAGCTCTGACACAGCAAGAGAGAGCTAGAGAAGCATCTTTCCGAGTGACCTGGGTCCTAGGTACAAAAACAAGAAGCCATCTCTGATGCAGAGATAGTTAAGGAGTGTTTAGTGGAGATAGCAGAAGCTTTGTTTGAGGGAAAGGAGAGACAGGAGACAGCAGAAATGAAAGAAAATTCCACTATCCAATGGACCAGGAGGACAGAGGTACTTGCCCATGACTTAGTTAAGCAGCTAACTGATGATCATCAGTGTGGTTATTAATGTAATTTGAATGCAAAAGGCACTTTATTTTTGCAAAAAAAATTGTGTTGACTTGTTATGCATGTTTATTAAAAACAAGTTTTGTAATATCCAATTGGTCCAGACCTTTGACATTGATGAAAATTCAGATTCAGGACCTTTGAATGTGGACTTTGAGAACCCCTGTCCTAAGAGGTACAGGAAAAGGTCTGGAGCTGGATGTCTGCACTGTCACTCAAAGCAGGAAGCAGGAAGTTCTTGGTCATGCTGAGTGACAGAGTGAGAATAATAACTGTTAACCTACAAACTACATGGAGCTGAGTACTAGAGAAACCTTATGCATGGTATCTAAAGACGAGTCGCCAAGTTATAACGTTCCAGGATATGAAAGACAAAACTCACCACTTCCCAAAAGATGTCTGTTCTAAAGCTTTTTGCACCCACAAATGTGAAAAAGATCTAAGTTAATTCACAGTCCCTGATTTAGTGGAAGCCTGCAGTAACGTGGTGAAGCAAACAAGATCCTGCAGTTCAGCATCTATCTGCAGCTCTGCTCCATCTCAAATGACAGCTAGCAGGCAGCCCACGCAGACTCTGTGCTACCACTTTGTTAGTGTAAAAGTACTTTCTCTCATTCTCACCATCCTTCTCTCTCTCTCTATCTCTCTCTCTCGCTCTCTCTCTCTCTCTCACACACACACACACACACACATCCCTGACCATCCCTAAGGCCCTGTAGGGTGTGCATGTAGTAAGTTGTTGGTATGTGTGGCATTCCACTCGTTTTGGTCTATTTTTAATGTTGTTTTTTTTTCACCTGGCTGCCATCTAGCGACATCTGCTCTATGAGGTCATCATCGAAGCACTATGTTGGCGTGGAAACCGATCCGCTGAGCTCTTAACCAATGGAAGGATCCCGAGAGAGAACGGAGCTTCCCACTCACTCTCTTTGGGGCTTGAAGTCCACCATGCGTGGGAACGTCATTACCATGCATCCAGAAAACAATAAGCTGCATAATTAGACTTTTAGCACTTTTTTTTATAATTTCAACGAAGCGCAGGAAGGGGTTGGAACTGCCTCATCTCAACCTATCAACATCAGCCAGGCAAGTAAACATGAGGGCCAATTAAACGATTTGACATCAAAGTGTTAATTAGTCAGTTCCTGGAGAACTTGGATGCTTTAAATGGCTTTCGGGGTTAGAAAAGTAACTTAGGGAGGAGGCGAAGGGGTAGGTTATTGTCATGTCACTTCATCTGGAGCATAGAGTACAGACACTGGGAGGGTCTAGACGGTCTTATAGAAAACATCATGATAATATGTGCTTAAGTAATTAACTGCTGGAGTAATTAACTTTTTTTTTTTGCTGTGTAGCACAAAATCTAATCTAATGACTCCAACTTGTACCACGAGACTCAGATACTGAATTAGTTGCTGGTTAATAATGATGCACAGCAGTGGATGTGAATACATATGTATAGGAGTTGGGGGTGTGGGGTTTTAAATCTTAGAGGGTTTTAAGGTGCTGAAGCTGCCCCTGACTCAGACGCTTTGAATTTCCAAAGGTATCACCAATTGCCACAGCTGTAGTCACCGGGATAAGAGGCCTTAATGCTAAAAATTAAATCGGGTTTTTTTTTTTTTCAAAAAATAAAGATAAAATGAAACCCTTTGGAAAAGGGCTTTTGTTAAAACTGTACATGTGGTCATAAGCAGGAAGCCAGATATAAGGCTTGTGGAAAAAACAAACACTATTTTCAACAAGAGCATTATTTTTAAACAGCATTCATTCATTCATACTTGCTAACTGACTGGCCAGGGTTGTGGTGGAATAAATTAAGGTTAATATTGCAGAATTATTTCATAATAGTTAAAAGCTTTAAGACACATCTCTAGTTGAGACCAAATATGAGACCAATTAATCAAAAAAGAAAAACTCTTCCAGTTTAAGCCACACCCACTATAAGCCACACCCACTTTAGATTTGAATGTCTAAGATCTGGACACGGCTAGTGGTATTCCTCAACTGCACAGAGATGATGGTATTTGTTTAGTGGCTTACACGATAAATGGAAAAACCAACTAAAAGTATATTTGGCATTTGAGAGCGGTCAGGTGTGAGCGGTCAGGTGTGCAGGTGAAACGAATATTGTTGATAAAAAAGGAGAGATAAAGTGAGTGAAGGAAACACTCCAGCCTCTCTCACTTTAACAAGCTGCAGGATGCCCATCGATCCACCAAGCCCTCACACACTCGTACTGACTGAGAGGTGGAAAGTGGGATTCACACTGCACTCACCACGGGGAGGGGAATAAAAAAAATACGCAAGTCTGTTTAGTGAGTTCAGCTGTTTGGCACTCTCAGACCCTAGGACAACCGCTTCACAACATCTCCTTGCTTTTAAAAGGAGAGAGAAGAACAGATTTTGTTCAGAATGGTACAAAGTAGAAAGGTCAGTGCTGTTGAATGCTAGCATTAGGGCAGAGCACATGAGCAGTAAGAGAAATCCACAGGATGTCCACATACTACAATTTAGCACAAACACCCCAAGTTTGAGCTGCACAAGGAACTGCTGAGCTGTGGACTGTTGATAGATTCCTTTATGACTATTAAAGTTACTGCAGGACATGTGAGGATGACATCTTACTCTTTGCTATAACAACTGGCCTCATATTTTACTAAATGCATTGCTCCGACGGCATGCCCCTACTTCATTTCCCTTCCCTTCCGCACCATTACCTCGGCTCATCTGCCAAGGCCAAACCAGATCTAAGATCTGTCCCTTCGAATCATTTCTCCTGCTCCATTTATTAAGCTAATCCCATACACATTACAGTCCATTTGATGAGACCACTCCACGCTTTAATGTTTATGCTGCGATAGGACTGTTTAAAAGCCCTAAAGGACAGGTGTGCGATAAACGGGGCAACAGGTAGCGCACCTACTTAGCCCTCCATCCAAGTGTGCACAGCGACTCATAAGTAAGAATGGGAAATGTTGAAAGAGAAACTGCTGTTGTTCTTCTGCAGCCTGCTGTGCACCGCCACGTCAGCTACGCACAGACGATTATGGCAAAATAATCATTTTCTTTCTGAGTGGAAAAGACGCACTGTGCAGGAGACATTTAAAGAAAGCTTCTTGTCTGCTCAGTGAATGGGAAAGTGACGAGCCAGTAGGTAGAACGGCGCCACACTGAGAGAGACCCAAAAAAGCCAAATATGTCTGTTTCTTGTGTAACTGATATATATATTTATATTCCACGTGAAAGATTGTGAATCTCCTGTTGCTCTTCTACTTTGTGCTGCAGCTGAGAAAAACCAAATCATTACACTGATACATTATTCTAACTCTATTTATTTTTATTATCTATACAACAATTCTTTAAAGTAATATAAGTTCTAAAAATAGGAAGCAGAAAGAAAGCATAATCAAGGTAAAGTACGGTCAGATAAACAGTTTCGAGCCGTCTTCAATAACATCGAATCCCCCAAAACTAAAATAAAACTGAATAAAAAGAAAAAACCATCTCGTATGCTAATGAGACAGGAGGAGCTCATAAAGTCACGTGACACTCCCATGTGTCCTAATTAGCATATCACAACAACCATTGATTCTCAGATTAAGTTGAAATGTAGGAAAAAAGTCACAGATTCAGCGAAACAGAGGCGTGCAGCAGCTTCTCAAACCTACTACAACAAAAGTAGAGCACACACGTATGCTCTATGAGGCGTATTTTGTGTAGCGAGCTGTACACGTGTTTAATGTCAAATTATTTCCTCTAACTGCTATTCAGTGCACGCTCTGCCGTATAGTGCTTATGAGCTCGAATGCAATAAATAAAGTTTAAAATATTAAAGTTTGTACACAAAGCTGTTTACTGAGTTAATGTACACAACTGAGTATCAAACTTTTCCTCTCCGTGTTTGTGCTTTCTTGGGAAATGTCCAACTTTGGTCACATGCTTTTATGGTCATGTGACCTGAATATATTTGCATTCATAATGATTGGGTGGGATATTCAAATTAATGAGCTTGTTTCTTTTTTAGGTGTTATTGTTTTATATTGAAATTACACATCAAAAAGACTTTTCATGTCCTGACACTCACATCTGACTATAAAACACTGAATTAGCATTATCATTCTTTTTTACTTATATTACTAAGTTAAGTGACTTATATTACTTTAATACGAGAGTGGACAAGTGATAGTGTCAGTGTGTATATCCAGGGCTGCCCAGAACCCTGACAGACTAATCTAAAGTGGACGACTCTCCCAGCAACATTTCTGAATTAACTAATCACGTTTGCATGATGCTTGACACAAAGTCAGCTACATGTTGGCCAATAATTTGGTTATGAACTTGTGTCCTTATCAACAACGTGCATAAAAGAACTGATTTCATTTCTCTGAAATGCAAACACATTATACCGAATGAACAGGTAACATGTTCACAATGAAAAGATAACGTATTCCGATATGTCAGACTCGACAAAACAGTCACGGAGGTTAATACAGGTGTTTCTGTTTAAGTACAGCAGGTATGAGTGGGCAGTCAGATGTGAAGCTAACAGGGCAAAGAAAAAGATGTTCATTAACATGAACACATTTACAGCATCATTAATAACCTGATCAGGGTCATAGTGTCTAAATATGAGCTACTAGTTTTATATGTTGGGAAAAAGAACCAACTACATTTGTCTGAAAATATTCTGAGCAAGGAGAGAGAAATGAATGCAGTTTTTCTTGTCTTTTTTTTTTGTTTTTAAAATTAATCGCACACACATGTCTATTTGAGACCAATTATGAACACGATCATGAATTATGTGGTTGAGGAGCCAAAAGTGTTTCTTTTTCTCCCCAGGCGATATGATGGGGTTCATGTGTAATGAAACGCACCTTGTGATGTGTTATGTGTAACTGTGTATACAATGCATGGATATTTGACAAATACAGATAAGAGTGTCATTGCATTGCATCACTAATACATACTCAATTGTTCTACAAAAGCCAAAAGAGTTCAGCTAACAAACTTTAACACACATTTTCTTTTCCTCTGGATGAACTTCCTTGTCTGGCAGGCTTGTAGGAAGAGAACGTGAATAGTCTGGATATGAAATCCTGCTTTCCCCAGCTGACTGGGCTTGTGAATTTAACAGCTCAAAAAACTCAAAAAACCACCAGACCGACTCAGGTCTCAGTTAGATGTGTCAGTCTGCATAGCGGGAAAAAAACACACAGTAATACCTGCTGGTACAAACTACCCAGATACATGAAGACATTCTTTATCTGAGGAACCTTGTCACCTTATCGACTTATTCTCCTGGCAAGTCTTTCATGGATGTACGATTTATCTGGGGTAAAACGTTGTACACATTTAGCATATTAAACACACATGAGTAAGCAGTGTCGTGTCCAAACATCGTCTAACTAATTGTCTAAACTATTAACGATGCCATGGATTCTGAAGCACTTACTACGTCTTCTGAAGGTCATGGCAGATACACTTTCCCTTGAAGTTATATACATGTAATTAAACTTAAAGACACTTCATCCTCCATGTTCGATCAGGCCATTAAAGTGTAAGGCTTCTTTCTTGTGGGGTTTTTTATTTTGGCTTAGCAAATGCAATTTCAGCTTTCTGAAGGTCACATCTTTATGCAAAAAGATGAGACGCCTGCTTTAGATTCATCCAGCATTAGACACTGGCAATCTACAGAGGATCAGTGTGCATGAGTTAACTGTTCGGAAGCTGATTTAATTCAGCTTAGAAGGGAAGCTGGGGAGGAATGTGGCAGAAAGATGAAAGTTACAAGACATCACTGCTGATCCGAACGCTATAATTCAGTGAGGTATACGTAAACAAATGAGTATTATGTTGATTTCATGAGTTTATAGGATTCAGAAAACTCATCTAGGAACAGAATACTATATGAAAATGATTTATTGCCCAGTAGGTTTATTAAGCAGTGTATGTCTAGTAGCCTGTTTGAGTATTTTATTAAAGATATAGACATAAAAAATATAAATTATTTTGCAAGAATAATCAAAGCTGAAGATTATTTCATTTAAATGTCTAGATGTTCTTTTTTCGGGTGCTATTTGGCTATACTTATATTTAGAGACAGTGTCACTGAGGAAGAGACAGGAGTCAGAGCTAGAGGTAGCAGAGCTGAAGATGTTGAGGTTCTCTTTGGGAGTGACAAGATTGGACAGGATTAGGAATGAGTACATCAGAGGGACAGCTCATGTTGGACGTTTGGGGGACAAAGTTAGGGAGGCCAGATTAAGATGGTTTGGACATGTTCAGAGGAGGGAGAGTGAGTATATTGGTAGGAGAATGTTGGACATGGAGCTGCCAGGCAGGAGGCAAAGAGGAAGGCCAAAGAGGAGGTATATGGATGGAATTAATGAGGATATGAAGCTAGTGGGTGCAAGGGTTGAGGATGCAGAAGATAGGGATAGGTGGAGAGAGATGATTCGCTGTGGTGACCCCTGAAGGGAAAAGCCGAAAGAAGAAGAAGATTTGGCTATACTTATATACAAATATATTAATTCGATTCAATTCTATTTATTTGTACAGTGCTTATAACAACGGACATTGTCTCAGAGCAGCTTCACAGAAGTCTAGAAACAAAGTATAGGAAAAAATGATAAAGTTAAGTTACTATTTGATCCCTAATGAGAAGCCTGAGGTGACGGTGGTGAGGAAAAACTCCCTTAGATGATCTGAGGAAGAAACCTTGAGAGGAACCAGGCTCAGAAAGGAACCTCATCCTCACTGGACAGCAAATAATGTAAATGTTGATAATGTCCTTTCTACAACAGCAACCAAGAGCTCCTGAGGAACTAACAGGTCAGTGTGGTTTCTGAGTTCATTATATATAACGTAGAGTGCAGTGAGCAATAAGATTTCAGTGATTTTAGTAGAATTTTGATGATGTTGAAGCCAGCCATGGACAAAAACCATCAAACCTGGCTCTCTGAGAGGGAGAGACGTCTTTAATATTTTTCTGTCAATCACGGCAACCTTCGCAGGCGTCAGCGAGCTGGTGTATGAGGAAGGGGCGGATAGCACTTCCCTCGCAATGTGTTCTGCTGCCCCGTGACGCAGCAGGAGCTGCGATTCAAAAACATGCAGCTGGCTGGTGACGGAGCCGTCACTCTCCTCTGTGGGTAGCTGTGGTATGATGAGGAGAGCTGGCTGGTGGGTGGGAACCAGCAGGTGACCAAATTATCAGCCTGATTATTGAAAGGTGATTATTTTCACCAACAGTGCTGGAGGTTATGTTTGATAACACACATTTATGACATTATATCATACATTGTTTCATTGCTAATATATATGTTCATTTATAGAAGAAAAAAGGAAAGTAATACATGATTTTATTGAGCACTAAGAGCAGCAGCTATAACAGAGCTAGTAATAAACTCCAGAGCATAACTGAAAACAGTAGAAAGATTTGCACAAATCAAAACAAAAAATAAGCACAAACAACAGTGAAGAAATTGCAGGATCTTTACACTAGTAGAGTTAAACATCAGGCATAATGAAGATGCTTCGTAGGGCGCTTGAAGTGGGATGCACATGCAAGAAAGCCCTCAGGCATCATGTACTTACAGCAGTTTGTATGAGCCAAATGTGTTTCTACCAGATGGAAAATGCTGGCAGACTGTTATAAGCTCATACATGATCCTATTTATGCCACCAGGGCAACACTTACTATTTCTGTCTGAAACCATATGAGGTTCCTTTCTAACCACAAATCAGCAAACAAAATAATATAGAGGTAGAGATGGCAAATTCCATATACTGTAACTGAGCTGATATCAGCAGGAGACGCTGGAACGGCCGGCCACACGATCACATGATACTAACGCGGGACTGGACAAATCAGCAGCCTCCGCACATTACATTTCATATTATGTTATTCTAGGTGGCTCTGTGAATAAGAAGGCTCAATGGTCTGCTGATGTACTGCTAACCAACATTCTCTGTCCAGCAAGAAGAAGAAATAATTACTGACATTCTTCAGAAAAACTAGACTTTCATTTGTTACACACATTCATCACCACCACTTTATAAGGAACAACTGCTCATTCATACACATCAATCATGTGGAAGCAGTGCAATGCATAATCTCGTGCAGATACAGGCCAAGAGCTTCAGTTAACATCAGAAAGGAGAAAAAATGTGATCTCGGTGACTTTATTCGTAGCATGGTTGTAGGTGCCAGAAGTGCTGGTTTGAGTCTTTTTAAAAAACTGCTGAGCTGCTAAGATTTTCAGGCACAACTGTCTATAGTTTATGGCGCGAAAAATGAAAAACATCCCAGCAAGCTGCAGATCTGGATGCAGAAAACGCGTTTTGATGAGAAAGATCAGAGGAGAATGACCAGACTATTTTAAGCTCGCAGGAAAGGTAGGGTAACTCAATTAGCCACTCTTCATGACTACGGTAAGCAGAAAAGCATCAGGAGCACATAACATTGTATGAGTCACATTATATGTAGTCATGCTTTGACTACAACAGCATGTCAGCCTCCACGTCTGTCTGCCATGAATAAAAAACAAATGCTATGGTGTACAAGAGTTCCTATTAAAGTGGCCAGTACTTACTGGGCACTTTAATAGGAACTCTTGTACACCATAGCGTTTGTCTTTTGTATGTGTAACGTGTTGCACTCTTTACTCCACATCCCACCACCTGCTGCACTACACACATCAGCCCAGGCTTTATTTCTCTCATCACTTCATGTGCACGGGTTTTAAAAACACTGATGAAACCATGAAATCATTCATATCACCGGGATGTGGTATTGGTTAAGGTGTTGGACTACTGATTGGAAGGTTGTGACCCTTAACCCTCAAGTGCTCAGCTGTATAACATGAGATAAACTGTAAGTCACTCTGGATAAGAGAGTCTGCCAAATGCCAGAAATGTAAATATCAACTTCCTGTCACCTCAGAGTTACAAACTCCTGAAGATTCTTTTAAAGACGCTAGACAGACGTGAATAATATGGTTGATGGGTGATGCAAGGACAGAACATGAAATGTGATGGCTGAAATGATGGACAGTGCCTTACTGACTTTGTAACATAGACATTACATTAGAAACAGCTTTACAAGAGAAAAAGGACTATGGCTAGACTAAATCATCAACTTCCTGGGAATTTATAAACTTGTGTTCTGTTGTGTATTAATTCACTTAATTGAATGTTAAATTTTGCCTATTTGAAAAGAGTTTATTGAATAAAACAAAGCAGGTACATCTTCTTTTGTGAGTATATACACTGTATTGCCAAAAGTTTTGGGATGTTTGCCTTCACATGCACATGAATGTAATATGGAGTTGTCCCACCCTTTGCAGCTATAACAGCTTCAACTCTTCTGGGAAGGCTTTCCACGAGGTTTAGGAGTGTGTTTATGGGAATTTTTGACCGTTCCTCTAGAAGCACATTTGTGAGGTCAGGCACTGATGTTGGACGAGAAGGTCTGGCTCGCAGTCTCCACTGTAATTCATCCCAAAGGTGTTCTATGGGGTTGAGGTCAGGACTCTGTGCAGGCCAGTCAAGTTCCTCCACACCAAACTCGCTCATCCATGTCTTTATGGAGCTTGCTTTGGTCACTGGTGTGCAGTCATGTTGGAACAGGAAGGGGTCATCCCCAAACTGTTCCCACAAAGTTGGGAGCATGAAATTAGAAGCCATGAAAGGGATTACAACACCTGAATTCAATGATTTGGAGGGGTGTCCCAAATCTTTTGGCAATATAGTGTATGTAGGGGTGTCCCAAAACTTTTGGTAATATAGTGTGTATGTGTATATAAAATATATATATATATATATAATGTAAAGACATGACATAATACCTGTTTATATATATATATATATATATATATATATATATATATATATATATATATATATATATATATATATATATAAAAAACAGGTATTATGACATGTCTTTATACTTCAGTCAACAGAAATTAAATCACCCAACAGACTATAAGCAGAGCCAATACCAAATGGCCACTAGAGCTTTCACCTCGAACACTGCTCCATTTTCTAATCATGTTTGCCTTACATTTTATGACATGGCGCAAAGGACTTGCACTTTATCCTGTTTGAGTACTGAGAGAGTGGAATTAATCATCACTCAACAGACATGTCCCTCAGGTGAGATCTGAAGATGAATAATAAAGGAGGATTTTTCTACACGAAAAAGCAGCAGACCAGGGAATAGACGATAAAGACATGAGAACAGTGTGGACATGGATTTAGCCCATGCGCTAGCGTTGGTTATTTAGAAATGGAAAGGAAACATATTTGACTCAGTTGTCACTGGTTCCTTCATGAGCTCGGGGCATTTGCTTCAAAGGCACTGGCTCAGAAAAACCCTATTGCACGATGTCAAACAAGAGCACTGGAAGAGGAAATGAAGTAGGCGTGAGACCAGAGTAAACCAATGCAGTCAAGCACATTACTTATGAACTAGCTCCCTCCCCTGTACAAATTCAGAAGCTGGACTTCAAAAACAACTATATAAATCATTGACATTGCTCAGAGTCTTTAGACACGTCGTCTAATATGTCTTCTCTAGTGTACTGTGTCCAACAGCATACTATCCTGCTAAACACTACAGTGAAATACTGTGCTAATATCACACTGGTGATCGGTCCAAGTGTTAATCAGACTGTTAATTCATGAGATGTTCAGAATGTCTATGGGTAAGCATGCCTCCTACGGTGGACAGTTAAGTGATTACCCCCCCCCTCCCTCCCCAATATGTACACAGCAAA